>JAJEJH010000116.1:320840-509286 GCA_026122585.1 Anacardium occidentale | reverse complement strand
ATATATATATATATATGTATGTATATAATTACTCTTTTAAAATACAAGCTAGAAATCTTTAGTGATTAAGCAACTAATCATCTTGGTAATCAAACTTTGTATATTTTATTTCCAAATTTCAGTCTTGGATTATTATAATTACAAAATCCCCATTATTATATATGTTTCATGAATCCCAAACCTGTAAAAGGCACATGGTGAAGTCAACTATGTTATATGAATAGTTTATAGTTTGTCATGTTAAGGGTGAAATTATTGAAAGGCAATTTCTTAATTTCTTTTTTGATTTTAAAAAAAGTTAATGACATGTTCCCACCAAAGGTTTCACCTAAAAATCTTTTCCACCTCTTGAATCCCCAAACTATAATACCATGCTAAAATATCTATAATACAAGACCAAATCAATATTATTTATTTTGTTACTATTGAAAAATGAAAAAGAAGGGCTTCTTCTTTTCGAGTTCAACTGCTAGTACTACTAATGAATATGTTAATTATTACTAATTGGGTTCTTTAAGCTAATGAATATATTAATTATTCAAACACCTTAATAAATAATACATATACTTTTTAAGAGGATTAATCCATGAGTACCCTTGATTCTCATCAAATTATTGGGTTCAAATTTTCTTAGATAGCATGTCAAATTGACCATTAATTTTATTATAGTTTTTTTTTTTTAATTTGATTTCCTAATTTTCACAATTGAATTAAATATTAAATTTGAATCTTTATTCATTGATCTAAACTTAATTTTTTTTAGATTTAATATAATCTAAAATTAAATTTTATTTGAGTTTATTCACATTGAAATCCATTATTGACACTTATAATCACAATAACACATTTCAAAGATAAAATAAATATTTTATCAAAGATTTTATGTTAAGAGTGATAAATAGGTATAATTTTCACTGTATAATTTTACATGGTCTGATTGATTTGGTAGTTACATTAGGTATAATTTTAACTATGTTATTATCTATGAGTACATTGTTATAGATACTCGTAAGTGTAGGAGCTGGATGAGTTTACCAACAGTTACCGCAGAATTTTTGAAATGCGTTGCCAAAATTAATCACCAGCCAAAATCTCGACTAGTAGTTAATCATGTGACAAAAATCCATCCTAATAAACCAGTTCCAGTAATGTCGCTGCAATCACGTAAGTTGTTATTAAAGAGGCACGTTATCTATTATTTTGATAAAAGATCGTATATATCCAAGAAATCTGATCAAATAAAAGCAAACCCTAGTTAAATTTTAAAAACATTACAGACTTGATATTTGTTCAATGATTGGGAATTGGTAGCGAAATAAAGAACGCGACTGCATGAATGCACGAAATGCTCCGGAAATGAGTTTGAAGATTGACAGAAGGCCAATTGAAGAAGAAACGTATATTGGCAAGTTGAGGGCACTGAAGAGATGAAGGAACCCTAACCCTACGTATCCCGATTCTTTCTTCATTGAACATTATATTGAATAAGTTACTAGTTTCAAATGAAGTCGTTTACTAGTTTACAAAACATCTTATTTTCGTATAAAAAGGATTAAAAATTTAATTATTGGGTTAGGCACCCGACTTAGCACAAAAAATGGGTTTCAGGTGGATTCTGGGTCGATTTCGGTTCTTAAACTCTTAGACCCTGTAGGTTCTTTATTTTTCTACCCAAAAATTACTTTATTTTTGTTAATTTCGAGTGTTTGATATTTTCGGTTTTGGTCGAATAATTTGCTCACCCCTAAGAATTTTTACATCAGTTTTTTTATTTTTTTTATTTTATGCTTGTCTTTATTATACAACCATAATATAATCGGCTTTTTATAATAATGTATTGTGACAATCAATAAATACTAGCATTAGCTGCTAATTCAATTTTTCATAAAGAAATTAATCGTGCAAAGTTAGATGTTCATTTTATACGAGAAAAAGGTTTGAAGCAAGGAGGTTGAGATTGGATTTGTTCCAACAATATAATCGATCAATGACATTTATTAATGCATTAGCAAATTGTAAGTTTGGATTCTTCATAAACGAGCTTGGCATCTCGAAGAGACACTAAGCTTGGTAAGGGGTGTTAAGGAGAATCACTGCTAGCTTAGCTTGAGCAAGGAATTAAGGTAATAAAAGCAGTCATCCCCTGTGAATTTCTTAATTTTAGCTTCATTCAAAATTCTTTCTGTTTTAGGTTTTCCAAATATGTCGAATCAATTTACATCACGTTAAGCTTCTTCTAAATTCTATGTGCCTCACCATCGCTTTGATGCATTGCATCAGCGGTTTCATAAAGCTACCGGTTGCGATTCGTGAGGTGAATGGGTACAGACGGGCCTAGTCTGACTCATGTCGCTACGTTTGGAGATTGGGTCGGACTGAGGTTTTCAAAATTCATGGGCTTTTAGATTGGGTTAGCCCAAAAAATGTTTAAGGGTCAATTTACAACCCAAACCTCTAAAAGCGTGCTTCCCTAGGTCTTTAACAAACCGACCTATCAACAATAGCCAACGAATCATGAACAATGATGACTATATTATTTTATATATTTTTAAATATAATATATGTTATAATTTTTTTATTTTTAAATGTAAAACAAAGCAGATCGGATTGGGTCAGGTCAATCCGATATAAAAATTTTCATGCCAAACTACTATGGTCCAGATTGAATTATGTATACTTTTTTTTTTTATGATATTTTTATTGTTAATATTGACGTTAATACACACGTGCACATGTTACACGAGTAAAAGAGAAACAAAGATATTCAAGATTTGTATATCGCAAAAGAGTAAAAAGTGTCACTAAATTATTGTTCTGATTAAGGTTAAATTCAAACTGAATTAAACACAAACATATATGTGTTCATGTTTGGTTTGTTCGCTATAGATTTGATTTGTATTTAGATTTGTATGTATTGAACTTTTATAATAAAGTTCAGATTCGAGAATTAAGTTCATATTCAATTTGTATTCATATTCGTATTTGTGTTCAGTTTGTATGATTCATATTTATATTTTAATAAAAATTATAATTAATAAAAATAATTAATATAATGTAATTAAAAAATTTTTATTTTAAGTTTAGGTTCATGTTTATGTTCGTTTCATATAATTTGTATTCGAATTCGTATTTATAAATTTTTAAAAATATAATTTATATTTATATTTTTGTTTAAATTCAAATAATTTATTTAAAATTGATTTAAATTAAAATTAAAAATAAATATAAATATATTTAATTTAAATTCAATATGCGTGTGATGTAGATATTACAGTGGTCATTTGCTGCGTGAATTGTGGCTATTGCTTTATAATGGTTATCAGGATTTTCAATTCCAGTCCATATAACTTAATTAATTTAAATTAATAGATTAAATAATTAATCATGACATATTTACAACAATTTGGTAGATATTTTTAAATATACATTATAATTATATTTTAAAATTATTTGATTTATAATCCAAAAATTTATAAAATTAATTTTTTTAGCTATTGAATTATTATATTTAAAGATTTTTTTACATTTAAAATTTTAAATATTAAATATTAATTATATGAGATATTTTAATACAAAAAATATTGGCTACTCGTACAGCCCAATCAAAGAAGTCTGTTCCTCTGTGGATTCCCCATGTAACTTTGATTAATGGGTCAAGGTCAGAACTAGGCCCAATACTGGCTCTAATATGACGTGGCAACCCAATGCATCATCTACTCATCGCGCATTTTCCGTATAAGTTATTTTAAAAATAAAAAAATTTAATAATTATATCGTTCTATTATATATTTATAATTAATTTATATATCTTGCTACCTTATTATAAATTTATTCGCATTTTTTGATTAATTATTAATTATTAAAAGATGAAAATTGAAAAAGACTCGTCCGAATTAGCCGGTTCTCTCTTATCTCACTTCTAAACGACGCCCTCCGAACCGCTCAGCACTTTCACCGGAACAAAACGCTCTTGCTTCGCCCTGCGGCATCCCTCTATGTTCTTGGTGGTCGCTTTGATCTCCTACCACAGCCATTGATCCGGAAACCTTTGTGCCACAATGTCCTCCATCACTTCAGCTGAATTGAATTATCTCGTTTTTCGCTACTTACAGGAATCAGGTCATTTGTACTGTAAATTTATTTTATGTTACTTTTGGAACTTTCGTCGTAGGGAAGCCGATTCATGTTTAATTTAGAAATTCTAGGGTTTGGTATCTTGTTCCGTCTTGGATTGTTGTAAAGGAGGCTTTCGAGCTGCTTTTCTTGAACTCAATCACTGTCATATTATGTTAGGGCTTGATTGGGTATAAAAGTTACAATCTTGAAATCGTTTTTTCTAATACTGCTTCGTCTAAGGAGTAATGAACGTTTACATCTGTAAAGTTATCGTTTTCTTTTTCTTTGCATTATTTATATATGAATTCCCTAGTTTCTGTGATTTTATATTGTAGCTGGGACGACTTTTGAACCATTTTTAGTTAATTTTTCATTGAAAATAGTTGTTAATGTCTTCTTATTTGATGCTCATATGTGCTTGTGAAGACAAGTTTAACTTACTAGTTGTGTTCTCGATAAAGTCCAGACTGGGTGGAGAATTTCATTTGAGCAATCTTCAAATTAGCTGGCCGTTTTAGTGCGTAAAACCTTAGTTTACCATAGTTGAGATGAAACTCTTCTGTTCATTACGTTTTAGCGATAGGCTAAAATTGTTGTGACATTTAGTTCAATCAAGTACAAAGATGAACTTTTGTGTCTTTTACACTGCACCAGACATATGATAATTCTCTGTTTGACTAGCATTCTTACTTCTGTGTCTATGATTATTATAAAAGTCTAAGCATTTCTTTTTGAAATAAAAAAAATATTTTGGCTGATTGTACTCTTTCTTGCAATAATGAGCAGTTGCTAGTAGCAGAATGATGGCTGTTAAATGTCATTACAAAGTGACCTACTTATTATGAAATTTGGTCGATCATTAGCCAATTTTTATAAGTTGGAGATTCCTCAGAGAAATGCATTGAGGAATATGTTGTATCTTTTTGAGCTGTGAATTTGGAGTTTCTTAGAAAATGATAAATAAGGATGTTCTGATGTGTTGTGAATCTCACTCCTGCAGGATTTACACACTCAGCTTTTGCTTTAGGGTATGAGGCTGGTATTAACAAATGCACTATTGATGGAAATTTGGTTCCACCTGGCGCTCTTGTTACATTTGTACAAAAGGGACTTCAGTACTTGGAGATGGAGGCAAACTTGAGTAATGTTAGCATGCTTAATTCCTTCACCTGTGCTCATCTTTATATTCACTTATGTTTCTTTTAAGTGTTTTGCTATCGAATGTCATAGAATTTATTGTGATCAAGGTATGTTTAAGCTTGCCAGAGTGATGTTGACATGGATGAAGATTTTTCATTCTTACAACCTTTGGATCTCATTACAAAGGATGTCTATGAACTACGGCAAATGGTGAAGGAGAAAAAGAAGAATGTGCAAGGGGATAAAGATAAAGAGAAAGAGGTTGATAGGGAACAGGAGGAACGTTCACATACAAAAGAGAAGGAGAAGCATGATAAGGAGAAGGAACATGAAAGGGATAAAGAAAAAATAGATAAGGGTAAGGAACGAGAGAAGCTGCATGTGGATCAAACTGATCAAGAAGTGCTTACTAATCAAGAAGAGAAGATTAATGAGAAACCTGAGGAAAATGGAGTTCCCAAAGGTGAATAATATTTTATATTAACACTTTTACTTCTCTGCATATAGATACTTTGTATTCTAATAGTTTTTGTTTATATTGAATGTGTTTGAAAATTCTCTCTACTTTCTTCTTTGTTTTCGTCATTAATTATTGTGTTACTGTACTTTGTAACAATTTTGAATGAAGCTGGCACTGATAAGTAAGGTTGCTGGTCTCTAATAGTGTGGTTGTTAATTGCAAATGAAAGATCAGCTATTAAAGTTAGCTTTTATTCATTTTGGATAAATGTCAGTTGATTCAAAATCTATAAATTAAGAGTTTTGTTAGCATATTCAGGTGATTGTATTGGGACTTTCTAACTGGATAGAGTGAAAATTACTTTGGTTTGGTTCCCATGGCTCTTCTGTTTTTTGTGCAATGAATAACTTAAAATGAATCTTTAGAATTAAAAATACTTTTAGGAAAATGAATAGGGGCAAAGAAAGTTTGTGTTAATGTGGAAATAATTTCCTGGCAAGAACCTCAAAACAGGTTTACAAGCTTCTGTTGGCTTGGTTTTCACAGTTTCTTATTTTCGAAATCTTAAATGATGGAGTGCTATATATTTATTTAAAGGGACATACACCCTTCGAAGAAAGATGTCTTGTTCGTATTCATTTCCTTGAATTTCTCTCATGTATAATGTTACCTGTGGCTAGATGGGGCAACTCTTGATATCTTGAAGGCTTTTTTTTTTTTTTTTTTTTTTAAGAAGTCTTTTAGGATTAATGCCTCTAAATAATTTGCTATGACAGGTTTATCCATTGTGATTAAGAAATGCTGTAGGAGCCCAATAAATGTAGCCTTGAATTATCTTTTAGATTTTCTGATCATATTGATATTATGGATTACTTGCAACGTAAATTATGAAATATCTCTAAATCTGTGTAGTTGGACCTGAACCAATGGATATTGCGACAACCTCAGCATCCCAGTCCTGCGAAATTCCTAGTTCTGATGTGACAATTTTGGAAGGTCATACCTCTGAGGTTTGATCTTTTTCTCAAACATCTTTATGCATATTTGTGTTTGTGGTGTGCTGATGCTTTTTCTTTAATTTTTTATTCTTACTGCAGTTGATGCCTTTTTTGATAGTAGTTGTTTTTTCACCCCTGCAGGTTTGTGCTTGTGCATGGAGTCCAACAGGCTCTCTTCTTGCATCTGGGTGGGTGCTTTCTCTTGTCACCATTTTGATTTTAGCGTCCAATTTTTTGTTTTTCTTTCTTATTGGGACATGTAACGATGCATTGTGCATTTTAGCTTCATGTACTATTCAATTGAAGTGCTGAACATTGAAATATATGCAGTGTTCTGTTGGAGGACAACAGTTTTTAGACTAGCTGGTTATGAGAGAATAACCTTTTTTCTCAATGAAGTTCCCTTGGGAGATTATTTCAGTCTGTAAAGAACATATGCAGGAGCAGAGATAGGATAATGGAATTAGAGAAAATGAATAGAATATAGGGAGAGAAAATAAGAAGAAAGGGAAGAATCTCTAATTAGATTTAGAGAGAACTTAGAAAACAATACTTTAATCACCCATTCATCGTCAACTAGTTTCTCACAAAAAATTAGGCCTATTCATAGGCTTAATACACAAACCCTAATGAAAAGATAAATCTCATATTAATGAATAATGGAAATTAGGCCTATTCATAGGCTTAATACACAAACCTTAATGAAAAGATAAATCTAATTTTTAATGAATAATGGAAATTTAATAAAAATTTTTAGACAAAATTAATCCTAAAATATAAAAGACAAGGACGAATAAGCCATGTGTTCAATCACTAATAGTCAGTTATTGATATGAAAAACTGAAAAAAAAAAATCCATCCACCTAGTATGAGGACTCAATTGAAAAGTCTTGTCTATTTGATACAATATGGTAATTTCTGTGCTATTGTTGAATGGAGGATAATAGGGAACTGATTTTGTATGGATTTAAGGTTGGGAAGTTAAGTTGTGAAAAGTTAAACTTCAGCTGGTGCTAATTGGAGCTACCGGACGTGCTGATAATACTTTTAAACTATGATATGAGTTCCTTTACTATTTCAACTTTAGCATGAGTAAGATTTCTGCCAATCGTTTTATAATCATAAAAATTTTGGTGTTGGTATGATTATGTTGGAAATGTTTGATGTTATAGACTTAGGCCTCTGCAAAAGTACTTGTTGCTTCGTTTGTAATAGTTAACTATTACAAATAGTTTTTATGGCTGTTTATATGGTATCGTGGTCCCTAAAATTTTGGAAAATTTTAAGACTAGGCTTGGTAGTGCTGTACAACTAGCATAGCAAGTGTTGTTATGTTTTGTTCTTATCGCCTGATGCCTTACATTTCTGTTACAACACCTTGCTTTGTAGATCCGGAGATTCTACTGCTCGAATTTGGACAATTACTGATGGGACTGCTAGGTCAGGTGCACAGAATGGTCCTTTAGATGTTCTAGTGTTGAAGCATGTGAAAGGAAGAAATAATGAGAAGAGCAAAGATGTCACAACACTTGATTGGAACGTAAGTTCTGCACTATTTTCGCTTAATTAAAAAGTAGTTGATTACTTTATTTTTTATTTACCTTTCATCCTAATGTTGTATTTTGAAGATACCATAAATTTTGGTCTAGAAGTACGTCGTTTGGATAGATTTTTTCATTTGATTTTTATTAGTTATTCTTTGAGATGGGAAAAAGGTTGTTTTTGAGTTGGTAGCTACATGTAGCCTCATATACCATCATTCTCTATTAATTGTAATAGAAAACTTTCAACTTTATCTCTTTCTTTTTTTGCCTGGCTGAATGCAGGGTGAGGGGACATTACTTGCAACTGGTTCATATGATGGCCAAGCAAGAATTTGGAATACAAGTGGTAAATATTTTTTTGCCAATTTATATGTCTTCTTTCTTTCCCATCTTTTGGGGCCAACTTTTTCTTTGTAGAGGTTTTAATAGGTTTATATAGAAGGTTTAGTTTTGTCATGGTGTGTTGGAAGTAACAAATACATTGATGGAAACTGATCCCATTAGATGAGTGGATTAACTTCTGCAGAAGTTGGACTATCCATTCAAATATTATGTTCAGGAAATTACACCACCATTTAATCTAATATATTTAGCTTCTACGTTTTTTATGATATTATTAACTGGTATTTATTCGTCATTGTGGTATTAACAAAATGGTTAAATCACCATTAAGGTGAGAAGGGATTGTGGATTCATTCATGAGGCTCTGTTTGATAAGAGAGGAAAAAAATAAGAGAATGGATGAAGAAAGAAGGAAAAGGAAGGGTGGTCAGAGCTTTTCTTTATTTGGTGTGACAAAAAGCATGATAATACTCCATTATCAACATCATTTCCTCCCCCACTGTGTCTAAAAGGAAGTTGAAATGAGATGAG
Organism: Anacardium occidentale; assembly: GCA_026122585.1. NCBI lineage: Eukaryota > Viridiplantae > Streptophyta > Magnoliopsida > Sapindales > Anacardiaceae > Anacardium > Anacardium occidentale. The sequence goes on along the minus strand of JAJEJH010000116.1, from coordinate 500,155 downwards.
ACACAATCTAACTAAAAGTATCCTCTTCCCCTCACTTTTTCAGCCTTCCTCCCTAACATTCCATTTTTCTTTTTCTCCTATCTTTTCATTCCTTTAAGGTGTTACTTCTGGCTAAAAGAGTACAGAAAAAAATGTTTTCTATGTATTCAAGACTTCAAGTCAATTCTAATAGTTTATTCTGTTGTTCTTTTACTGCAATTTGAAGTTTCTGCTGCATCTCTTATCGTTGCTTTTGGTTAGGTGAGCTGAAGGCAACTTTGAGTAAACATAAAGGACCCATATTTTCGCTAAAGTGGAACAAGAAGGGTGATTATCTTCTTACAGGAAGCTGTGATAAAACTGCAATTGTTTGGGATGTGAAGGCAGAGGAATGGAAACAACAATTTGAATTTCATGCAGGTGCACATAATACTAAAATTTAAGGATTTATGATGTTTCTGAGCGTCAAACTTCTTGTTGCTAAGCATTTATATATGCAACTTTTAGGTCCAACACTTGATGTTGACTGGCGCAATAATGTTTCATTTGCTACAAGCTCCACAGACAACATGATATATGTGTGTAAAATTGGAGAAACCCGTCCGATTAAAACTTTTGCTGGGCACCAGGTTTGATCTTGCAATCTATTTGACAATTCCAACTTAAATTGTGATGTCAATGCTGAAGCATTGAACTTTTGTTGGCCAAATATTCAAATCAGGTGACTAAGTTATATGAAGCTTTATGAGGCTAATCTTTTCAGTTTTGTTCAATTCCAGGGGGAGGTCAATTGTGTCAAATGGGATCCAACAGGCTCGTTGTTGGCCTCATGCTCTGATGACATCACTGCCAAGGTTAATTGTCTACCTTTCTTGCTAGCTAGTGGTTTTCCTTCAGTTAGATGTTGTTCTCACTTCCATTCACTTGTATTAGTTTCTTGGCTTTCATTTATAAGAAGTCATGTACTAGTTGTATTTTGACTTTTTCTCCAATTATCAGTTTCTGTTTCTCAAAATTGTGTAGTTTCTGTACCTACCAATGTAAATTTCATTCGTAATATATGTGGTTGGCCACTAATACTATGGCATGATGCAGATATGGAATATGAAGCAGGACAAGTATGTTCATGATTTGAGAGAGCATGCCAAGGTATCGTTTTTTGTCATTTTTGTGTGCACATGCTTATGGACATCCATGCGTATTTATATTGTATCATTGATAAAAAATATTTGATGATTTTGTTGCAGGAGATATATACCATCAGGTGGAGTCCCACTGGACCAATGACAAACAATCCTAACCATAAATTAATTCTTGCAAGGTAGTTTCCTTACTTTGTAATGGCATTACATGGTTAACGTGTAATATGGAAGTCTTTCTGGAATACCTTTTTCTGTTCTTATCTAGCAATTTTTGGTCTTTTTTAGTTCAGGAAAATGATAGTCTTAGATTTTCATAGAGCTAAGCTGGTTGACCCTTAATTGTATTTATTGGCTCTATATTCTCGCATTAAAAAAACTGTAAGTCTTTATGTTTCTTATGTGCTTACTCTATCATTTCATGTAAAAATCATCACATTTCATAGTGGTCAATCTTCTCTCAATTATCATATGGTTGATTCTTTTGCCTCGACTTGGTGTGCTGGCTACCCTTCTCAATAAAATGCTGTCTCATTCTATCATTGGATGACGTGAGGATTTTTACTTCCAAGATGTTAACAATATTAAACACACGAATATTCACGATATAAAGCATGCATCATGCATCATGCACATGATATATGAATCATTATATAAAACTACACACACACGCACACCCCTAAACATGTGTACATATGTGACTAGATTTCTCTCTTGTTTTTGCTCAATTTTTATCCATTGCCTCTTGCTTTAATGCAGCGCATCATTTGACTCTACAGTAAAGCTCTGGGATGTAGAATTAGGGAAACTTCTCTACAGTTTGAATGGACACAGGTCAGTGCACTTATATTAATGAACTCTTTGTGCAGAGGGATGCCTGTAAAAGTTACTTCTCAATAATGTTTATTATTAATAATAGGTGCTTTGGGCAAATAAAAATAATGTTTGTATGAGACATAAATGCATCTTTGAAGTGGATCTTTCAGGTCCTCTTCATCTATAATTGTTGAGCTTCCAGATGATGGTTTTGTGGTAGACATTGGTTATGAAAATTTACCTACAAGAATTCATTGGATTTTCTGTGCCATAAGTTAAGTCATATATTGGTGGACATTTTTTTAAGGCTATTACCTCAAACCTTTTAATCACTTACCTATTTTTCTTGTTTCATTGACCAATATTGAAATAGCCAGCCTTCTATCTGTTTCATACACAGTTTAATCCAACCCATGATTTAATGATAGATGTGGTTGCCTTGAACTTAGAGTTTTAAGATATTATTTGAGAGGTTTGTTTGGAGATTGAAAAAAGTAAATGTCTGATAATTACCATTAAATCTTACAAGTGCCTTATTACTCAATCACCAGGGATCCTGTGTACTCGGTTGCATTTAGTCCAAATGGAGAGTATTTGGCTAGTGGATCTCTTGATAAATCCATGCATATCTGGTCCTTGAAGGAAGGAAAGATCGTAAAGACATTCAGTGGCCATGGGGGTATATTTGAGGTATGTTGGAACAAGGAAGGTGACAAGATTGCTGCTTGTTTTGCCAACAATACAGTCTGTGTTTTGGACTTCAGAATGTGAAGACTATGCAAGCTCCCTGCAATATCAGGACTCAATAACTCATATCTTCCAAAGCTCGTGGGAAACATGGGCAGCCTAATAGGTTTGTCCTCGAATTTAGCCTTATAGAGGTTTAATCCTTGAGAGGATGGTCAAACCTGTATAACCTATTATTCAGTTAGCTGTAACATTTTCTCAGTAGACTAGATATAGGCATTAGTTATTGATTCTAATATGTTGCAAGTCCTAAGTGATAGTTTTACTTAATTGCAGTGAGACATCTGCATATAGGACGTGAATTGGTTGCAAATCATGTACAGAATTGTGTTGAGGCCATAATTTATGACTTGAAAAGAGTGCTTTATTTATTCCTTTTCAGTTCACCAGTAATCACCGCACGAGCATGAACCATTCACAAAGTGGTGGAATCGATTTCGATCTCTCATCAGGATCTTTCGCCCAGTGATCTTTGAAATCAGCTTGGTCACAGCATGACAGTCTAGACAAACCCGTAAGTTCTTCACAATTTTGATTGTTGTCCCCGGTTGAGTACTAATAAGTCCAAAGGCAATAGCAAGCTTTTCGCTGTGGACTTCAAGTGATTGCTCTTTCTGCTGTTCGCCAATGTTGTGTAAGACAATATCCTTCTTTGGAATGTAACCCTGAGCCTTGAGCCAACCATTGATCTTCTCTAACATCATATAAATTTCTTTGCTCTTTGGATGTCGTAAATCTCCAGCAAGAAACTCATGTACTTTGTTATTTACTTCAATTGAACTACAACCAGGTTCTTTCTGTACCCCATTTTCTTTCATCAAGGTCCTCACCTTTGCCACTCCTTCCCAGTTACCTTTTGCAGCATATATGTTCGAAAGAAGAATGTAAGTCCCTGAATTTTCAAGATTCTGACTAACAAGATATTCTGCAATTTTCTCTCCCAAATCAATGTTACCATGAAGCCTGCAAGCTCCAAGTAAAGTTCCCCACATCACAAAATCAGATTCAGTCTTCATATTCTTAACAAGTTTGTATGCCTCTTCTAACTGCCCAGAACGACCAAGAAGATTTACCATACATCCATAATGTTCAACCTTCGGTTCAATTGCATGCTCATCTTTCATCGAGTTGAAAAACCTCCATCCCTCATTAACCATACCAGCATGAGCACAAGCATTCAAGATGCCTATGAAGGTTATATCAGTAGGCTTTAATCCAATACTAAGCATTTCATTAAACAGCCGGAAAGCATCCATGGAAAATCCATGCATTGCATACCCTACTATCATTGAATTCCAAGCAATAACATCTTTGTCATGAACCTTACCAAAAATCAAACAAGCATCCTCCAAACTACCACACTTACTATACATATCAATCAAAGCAGTACCCACCTTAGCATTAACCTTAATCCCAACATTTTCAATATAAGAATGAATCCACCTGCCAGACTCTAGGGTACCAATCTGGCCACAAGCAGATAACACAGCCACTGCAGTCACTTCATTAGGCTTCACTTTCGCCTTCAACATTCGCCTAAACAACACCAATGCCTCGTTAGGGAACCCATGTTGTGTATACCCATCAATCATCACATTCCAACAAACAACATCCTTCTCTCGAAACTCGTCGAACAACTCTCTTGCGGCAGCAATTTGCCCATGTTTTGCATAACATGTCAGCATGGCTGTTGAAGAAACCAAATTCTTTTCAGGCATAGTATCAAACAGTCTCTTTGCGGACAAAATGTCACCCCCTCTTGCATAAACATCCACTAGACATGTCCTCACATATAAATCCTTATCAAACCCAAATTTTATTGTTTGTGAATGAAGGGATTTTCCAGGTTTCAATGGACAAGATTTTAAGATAGATGAGAAGGTGAATGCATTGGGTTGGAGACTGTCAGCTAACAGTTGAGAGTAATAGACGAGTGCTTGTTGATGGAGATTGTGTTGTGCAAGCCCATGAATAATGGCAGTGTAGAGGAACATATTGGGGTTGGAGGTTTGGTTAAAGAGGGCGATGGAGTAGTGAGGGCAATTGAGAGAGGAATAGGAGCGGAGGAGATGAAAGTTGAGAATGGGATGTTGATGGAGGTTGTGACGATATAAAGCCGCGTGCAATTTGAGAAGTTGTTTGGTGGATTTTGAGCTGGAGATAAGGGAGGCGAGTTTGTCTGGCGGGGGAAGGAGGTGTTTTGTGGTGGCCGCTGCTGGAGGCGCTGATGGTGATGGGGTGGTGAATAGGGGAGTTGTGGACATGGTTGTTATTACAGTTTTTTTATCTTTACATGATAAGAGAAGGAATTAGATATATCTTTCTTAGCGATCCTGACTTAATGATTCTTCAATCTCAAATCCATCTAAAAAACACAAAAATTCTCTTAAATTGATCAAACAAATCATCTATTTTGGATTATAGATGCTTAAAAGGATGAAATTGAAAGTTAAGTTAGGTTTTGTTAGGGTTAATCATTCATATAAATTAAACACTATCCCACTTTTCACATGATAGCTGACCACCCTAAATTACATGAGAGATTTTTTTTCTCTCAATTCTAAAAAATTCTATTTGCACAATTTTGTGATCTATGCATGGTTTACCAAGTTATCTATGTATTTATAAATCTTGGAAATTACCATGGCCGCAGCTGAACATCTCTTACAGTCATCATCCCAACCAATGGCTACATCGTAAGATCAACATCAGATATGGGAGAATGGTTTACCAGGTTATATATGCATTTATAAATCTTGAAATCATCATCCCGGCCACTATCTAGAAAGGTATTCAAGTATATTTTATGGTTTCTAATAACAAATTAGAGTATAAATGTAACTAATTTAACTAATAATTTAGATAACAAATTATGTTTTTTAATTATTCCATGACATATAATTAAAAAATTTTGAAACTTTTTTTTATTTTATTCTGGACATAGGTCACTGAGATTTATATTTTAAACCAAACTAATTACCAATAGTCAAAATAATAGTGGTATTTCCACTCAAATTCACAAAAAATTGTTGTAAAAGTATTCTTTTTTGTTGTAGTGGTTGGAGAAAAGAAAGATCCTGAATCAAAACTTGCAAGGGGCAAAAACAAGTTCTTTTCATGCAACTTCTGCATGGGAAAAGCTTTACAGTTCACAAGCCTCAGGTGATCATCCGAAAGCACGAAAGAGAAAGATGATCTTTTAAAAGGTCCCATTCATATAGAATGATGATGGCATCAATAACAGGCTTTCCTTTCAATTCTCTCCCTGTTTGCTCAATGGTGTTCAGCCTCATTCACTTGTCCACAAACCCAACTGAACGAAGGGTTTGGATTTGGGACTCCATGGCAACCCTTTGTACTTGAAGAGGCAATCGATATTATTTGGCCTGGAAGTTCTCATGTTCATTATTTGCCAAACACTGATTTTTGTAAACTCAACTTAAAATCTTCGCTTATGATAATTTTTATATTATTTGTACCTAAGGTTAGTTTTTTTTTTTTTTTCTTCTTTTTACTTGTTTCTTCTGTTGCTATTGATGTAATGTAACATGCCAGCAATTGCCTAAAGACACTGATTGTAGATGTTTAATTAGAATGATAAACAACCTTCTGCTTCCTGCTGCACTCCCTTCTAATAACGAAGATGAAAAAAGTTATGGTTGATGGTTCAACAAATGCCAAGACAAGTGGGTCTAGATGAAAACATATACATACTGAAAACAGCAAGGCTATGCTTCTGCTGTAAAACCAAGCCGATGTCAACCTATGAGGACCTTCTTCTATATTTTTCTAGTTTAGAATCCAGAACCCATTTAATTGAGTACAAACAAACAAGCTCCTTCACCTGTCATGTAGCCCGACAGGGTTGATTTTGGTTAATTAACGAGATGGACTGTGTCAATGAATTTTATGAGCCATCGTAGGTTGGACTGATCCAATTCACTTCAACAGCCTCAAAATGAAGAACTTACTGGATTTCCTCTCTGAGGGAACCACACTAGATTGCTTACATACATCAAACAAAACAAATATGGATCCCTCATGGTTACTCCCTTCTACAAATTCCTAATAGAAGTCCCTTAATCAAAACTTCAATCACTATCGAATACAAAGTTTAAATACATGATAAAATGTCACATAATTATTTGTTAATTTATTTTTAATTTAAAATTATTCAATTATATCACTATCATATTATCTAAATACATAAACAATTATTCAAAAATACGGATATATAATTTCATTAGGAAACAAATCTAGTAACCTTGTCCAAAAGGATTAATCCACCAACAAAATTATAGCAAAGAGCATGTGATGCTTTGTACTGAACTGACCGGGTCATATACATTTGCCTAAATTTGACTAAATATACCAAAAAATGCATATTCCTATTAATTAGCTAAAATTTTACTTAATTCACCGACGTAACTTTTAATAAGTTTGTTAACAGTACATGTCATAATTCTAGATGGTTGGATCCGATATTTGAAAATTTTCATTTTTTTCCATTCATTATCATTTTTGAAAAGAACAAGCATAACACGTTTCTAAACGGTTTAACATTGTTACCCTAATAATTAAAAAAGTAAATCATAATTTTCATGAGAAAACACATTTTTAAGGTAATTATTAAGATTTGATAGATAGATAGAGAGATAGATAATGCCTACTAATAATAGAAAGCAAAAAATATCATTTAATCAATCTTTTTATTGTAATAAATACAAAATTACCACCTAAGATATATCACATAAAAGATACCAATTTGATTCATAATATTGGGCCACTAACCCAGTCTTTTTTAATCAAGAAGGTGATTATTTGATAGAAACAAAGGTGAAATTGAAAATAAAGATGACTAAATCCTTCACAATTAAGAACAATATAAAGACAAAAATAGAATTATTTCTTATGTGACATTTTTAATTTTTTCTTTCTCTTATATACTTTTTAAATATTTAAATATTAAATTATTCTTAAAAGTTATAAATTATTACAAGTATGATTTAACACCTAATTAATTGATAGTAAAAGTGAATGGGGAATAAACTATGGGTGCCAATATGTCCTTTGGCCTTTTTATTAATTGGTAACAAGTGTTGATTGCTTGATTTGTCATAGTTGACCATTTGTTTAAGTTTGAAATGGAATTACTAAATATAGATTTGAATCATATTGTTTTAGACTTTGGATAAGAGACTTTCAATTTTAACCTAATTTGAATTATAATTGTATCAAAGTCTTTCAATCTTAATTTAACCTAAACTAAGTCTGAATTCATCAAACATAACTAAAATTGAGTCAAATTAAGTAATGAATCATGTAACATCAAAACACAACTATGCTAGAGTTTGCATGTAGGGTTTCATCCATATCAAATATTTGTTAATTTTTTTATACACTCATACTTACATTAGGATCAATACATGTTATATAAATCTCATATCTTCAAGTTAGAGATTCATTTTACATAACCATATTAGAGTTTACATTTACGGTTTTATTCATATTACATATATGTCAATTTTTTGATACACTTACATTGGGATCAGAATATGTCTTATAAATTTCATATTTTTAACTTTGTAATTCATTTCACACCACCACACATGAAAAAAAAAAGTTTGTTTCCCTATTTTTTCTTTCTTGATATGATATTTCTACTTTCGTGAGTGTTTTTAACTTTTTTTTTTTTTTCCAAATTATCGCTCATCCATGATCACCACTTATATGCAACCACGACTAATGCAATCCCCCATACCCTACTCTCTTCAAACCAAAGAACAATGCAGCTCGAACACCACCTAATTCAATTTTAGGTTGATTCAAACTAAAGTTTAGATAAAACCTTGACCTCAACCAAATTTCTTTTTATGTTATGTTGGGTTAACTTGTCAGATTGCAATCTGCCTATCTCTAGCTATACATTTTTATTTGTTTGGATAGCACAAGAATTTTTTTTTTTTATTTTAAATGATAAATCAAGGGATAGTATTTATTCTAAACAATGACAGCTGCTTGCAATAATGTGATCCTCAGCATCAGCCAAGCAGATATTATAATAATTGTAGCTACAATGCCATACAATTTTAATTTTACCAAGGATTACTCCATTGCATGTTGATGTTATAGAAGCTAAATCCTTCACGCTTTCACATTCAATTTTCCAACTCATACTTGTCAGTCCACAAATTCAATAATTTGATAAGTTTTCTTTGGTGTAATAAAGAGACAAACAATTAGCACTCATCGAGAACAAGAAAAGGCAAAAGTGACTGATGTATCGGTTGGAATTTGCGATATGTATGGACACATAAAAAAAAATCTACCTTGAACTGTCATTCTCAACAACAAATACATGAAAAAAATAGCCAATGGGATTCATGCATCCCCCCCGACATGAAGTAATTGTATCACTCTACACTTATTTCAAACTCAAATCCATCAGATGCTGTAATACTGATGATATCATGTTCTAGTAGACTTCTACCACACATTCATTGAATATAAATACAATCCTTGCCCAATATCTTTGAACAAGTCAGATTTCGTTCAGATTACTGATGAATGAATTATTGGTCATCTAATACTCTGTGGAAATTTCTATCTGATAATGAGGTGACCAGACACAAAAGTTGAAGAGTATAAACATCATAGTCAAACACTCAGTTAAAACGTTCTTAGAAGATGATGAAGCTATACATTTAATTAACAATATATATTTTTTTATGATCACTTGCATCATTTGTTGTGGAAAGAAAGATATGAGAAGTTACGCAATGCTATAAAAAGAAAAAGGGTGAAAGATAAAAGATGTACACGAGTTAAAGAAAGAGGAAGTGGATGCAATGCAAGAGGCTCTTATTAGGAGAAATGCAGTGAATGTGTGTGCTCATCCATGAGATCATAGTGGTCCCAAGATATGTTTGTGATTGACATAGGAATTACCAAACATTGACAAAAGAATACCGTAGCCATGTTTAGCTAATATCCTCGTAGCCTCAGATTCTGCAATAAGGTAGGGGAAAAGTTGTTAAAAGTAGATTAAAAAATATCAATACGGATGGCCAAACAAAAGAAATAGCCGTGGTAGGGAAGTTTTCGTTCAAAATCTACACAAAAATGATTATGGCATGGTGTATTTTGCCCTTAGTTCTTAAACCGATTATTTGAACCATAATTTGGCCATGTGGGGAATTAGGACTAACAATTGTGATAAGTGTTAGGATTGTAGGTCTAATTCATATCAAATTAATTAGTTTTCGATTATAATATGGGTTTTTTGTTCTATGTAGAATCATCTTTTCTAAGAAATATAATTGAGGATAAGAATAGAATTTTTATTAGGAATTAAATTAAGAGTACATATGAGTCCAATTAAGAATAGTATTCATTTATTGCTAACTATAAGAAAATAATTAAATCCTAGAGTTAGTAATTTAACACGATACAATACAAGCTAAGATCACAAGGACAAAGAATTACAAAAGAAATACTTAGAAAGAGTCAATTTGTAAGCCTTGTGAGAGATTCTTATACTTTTCTCCTTCTTCGTACTGAAATTTCATAATAGAAAAATTGGCATTGCTATCATACTAGGGCAAATAGACATAGCTCTCATGCCAAAAGCAAAATACTATAACGGTGAAAGGGAATTCATATAAAACAATATGCTTAAAATGTTTAACATGCAAAATTGTAAGACAAAAATGTCTCTATTGTGAAAAAATATAAGTTCAACACCAAACAATGTCTAGAAAATGAGTTTGAAAAGGAACTCATATAAAATATCTCTTATGATAACGCTATTGAAAGCTTAATATATGCACAAACATACACAAGACTTGATATAGCTTTTGCATTTGAGGTTTTCAATCTATAACTCTCAAATTTAGATCCTAGTCATTGAACTATAATTACTAAGATAATGAGACACTTGTAAAATATCAAAATTTTGATAGTTATGGAGATGATAGAAAATCCACTTTTAGATATATTATAATGCTTGTTGAAGGATCCATATCCTAGAAAAATGTTAAGTACTAGTTAGTAGCATTTTCAACCAAATGTATTGAATTTGTAGCTTGCTAACAGTTTCTCATATATTATGATTGAAAGATTATATTTTTAAACTTATCGATTATATTTCTAAATTATGATCTACAGTAACAACATCACAATTGTGTAGAAGACCCCAAATAGATTAAGACATATAAGAATAAATATGTTATAGTAAAAGACCTCATAAAAAAATTATATATTATAAATTTCAAAGTTAATATAAACTATGCCCTTAACCAAAAGACTAAGACTTGTGGTCCTTGAATTCATATTAACCATATGATTACATTTAGGGTCATTAATTTTTAGAATTAGTGAAAGTATTATAACTTGTAAACTTAATAACGATTCTTTTATGATTAAGTTAATCTTTTTTTCATCATGATCATCTTAATATACTTATTTGTATATAAATAAATGTGCGCGCACACACACACACACACACACATATATGGTTATAGGACACCTTAATATACTTATTTATATATAAATAAATGTGCACACACACACACACATATATATGTGGTTATAGGACACCATGTCAAAATTTAAGTTTTCTTTTTAGTATGACAATTATAAGTGTATATTTTGTGATATCTTGAGAAAATGTTGAAACATATAAACTTCATTGAAAGTCATCAGCTTTGCTTGAAGTTGTGTTTTCTCTTGTTTCTGTTTGAATTGAAACACAAAGTTTAGAGAGATATTATAAAAAGAATTAAAAAGATAACATTATTTATGATAACTTGATTAGGTATTATTTCTGTCACACCCTCATATCATTAATTTATGTTAATTTGTTTATTTGTAATCGTGATCATAGATGATTTTATATCAATTGATGACATCAGTAATGTTTTGATTCATTATTGGCAATTATATTTGGATTGATTATTTTATTGTTATCTTTAAACTATTTTGTTTTCTTATAATAGTGATTACTTTAAATTAAAACATTAGTTATCGGAAAATCAAAATGTGTTTCTTTTTTTTTTTTTTAATTAAAATAAAAAATTGATATTTTTCAATAGGAAGAGTGTTAAAAAATTTTATAACATTAATTATAATTTTGATTTAATAAAATCATGTAATTAAATGTATTAATAACAATTTATGAATGAGGTTAAGTTATTAATAAGGATAAACTCAAATTCATTTACCAGAATACAATACGAGTAAACCACATGAGCGTAGATTTTAAGGTTTATTGAACTTTGACAAAAATCCAATAGCCTACTATATTAACTAGGTACACTTCACCAATTAAAAATCAATTTAAGGGGAAAAAATGGTTACCTTGATATGGCTTAATTTCAGGAACCTTAAAAATTCGAAAGACATACCTCAATTACGTATTCCTATAACCTTACAAGTTCTTATTTCAATATTTTATGACCTAATGATAATCTTGCATGTTAGAATAATTTTATATATTCACGTAAATTTATCTTCCACAAACTTGTACGACTGTAACTCTTTTGGATCAGGTTTTTCGAAACTTGAAGAAACCAACTACTCAGGTTGCTCTCCATTATATCTGCCTCTAACCTTTGGGACGGCACGTCATTTTGCTTGTCGTATAATGATTTGTCATTGCTGTTGTATTATGGCTTTTTTGAGACTGAAAGTGATGCCTATTGAAAAATGGAGTGTTTTTGTTTGTTTCGCGGGCAACAACGATGAATTAGTTGCATGTAGTTAAGCTAAAGTTTAGGAAAGGGATTAATATATCAATTAATCTCTTTCAGCAATCAAACGTACAATGTCTAGTGCGTGGATTTACTTTATTTACAGTACGGGTGAGTCGATAATGGAGAGATATCTGGAATAGACGTCTTCTGATAGCATTCCATATATGTATGTGGATGTGCCTTACAAGGGCTTAAAAAGATACCATGTTTGATAGTCATCGATGCTTTTAGAACACAGTTTCGGAGGCAAACATAAAAGCCTATATAGTAAAAGTCTTTGTTTTTCTATTCTTAATTTTATTCTTTTCAAATTCTACCAAACTTTATGTGCCGATTGTCTAAATAAATTTGGTAGTACGCAACGCGGTAATCTCAGCATTTTGTTAAACCTAGTTGTTCAGTGTTTAAATAGATTTACTTCTAGACATAGAAGTAAACACAAGCAAAGAGGAAAATTCAAACTCGAATGCTGACCAATGTTTCTTCAGACAACTAAACATAATGGAATTAAAGTCTTTGCAAGGAAATTAATAAAATAAATATCAATATTGACTCTAATTCCCTTTGACGACTTAAAAAAAAAAGAAGAAGAAGAGTCAGTTGCGTGAAAATGAAGAACATTGCTCAGTCATGTGTTCCTGATATAGAAACAATGATTTCTGTCTGAAATTCTTGTGCCTTTGTTAGACACAGAACAGCAGAGAAATCCATTTGTATTGGTTTTCAATTAAGCTTTTTGAAGCTTCAAAGGTAATTAACTTCCTTATTAAATTATAGTTGGTATGGGTCAGATTCATTAGTGAAAGACATGGTTGAGCAGCCAGTAAAGTTCGAGGTCTTTCATATGTCAATGTTCTGGCTTTTAGACCTGGCAAACGGGTGAGTGTATAGGTTTCAAGTTTGTGGACATCTACCGGTTTCGATCTAAATTCATTAGAGTTTAAATTTTTGTGGGCAGATCAGGTTTACCTGTATACCCACATTTTTTTCAAAAAAAATAAAAAATCACAACTTAGTCCGATATTGGTATAAAATGTCAAATTATTCTATTTTGGAGGCTATTCAAACAAATTAGTAAAGAATATATACTATCAAACAAATAAAATTGAAAACTTTCAAATAGTAATAGAATTACAATCAATCAATAGGATTTCACATCAATTGTGTGAAGAATAAATATACAGTTGTTCTAAGATTTATTAGACATTAATCAAAATGTATAACGTCAAGAAAAAAAACTATAATGAAAGTAAAGTAAATAGAAACCAAAGCTATTTTTCTATTGTTTATAACTCTTGACAATCAAAACCTAGTAAGAATAATTTATTGAAACGTTTTCGGAATTCAAAAGATGTTTCACTATTTTATGAAGTTTGTTGGAACAACAAAAACTTAAAAGTAAACTAAGTTAAATTCCAAGCTTAAGAATCAAAAGTTTTGAATTGAGTAATAAAAATCAAAAGGGAATGGATTTCTCTTCATAGTTTAAAAATTCTGTATCAAGTTTCCCCAAGGTACATAAAATGAAAAAAAAATCTAGATTTTATTGAGCCTCATGAGTTGGTTTTCATGGATCTCCGATTTTATCAACAGAACAAAAATTTTTACTGAGTCTTCCCTGTCATGTTCCTATCTGCATTACTTCTTTTCATGAGATATAACGGAGCAAGTTGCAGATCCACAACCGTCCAACCCAAAAATGAGCAAGCAACTACATCCAATCACTCAAAGTTGTTCTTAGCACAAAATTATTTGCTCCCATTTTTGGAATCAAATTATTATTAGAACAGCATAACGTCACTGTTCGATCAAGACAGCCAAGTCTTTATGGTTATTACTTTCTCTAAAGATAACAGTTTTCTCTAGTGGTATATGAGGTGGAAAGGAAATTCATTATTTGAGCACGTTGAAAGTTTCAGAAATTCCATGTAAATTTGGATTCTCTCAGTCCACAGGTGAAGCATACGATTACGATATATATGAGACCCGTTGGTGTGTACTTGAGAGTTTTTTTTTCTCACTTTAATAACTTAAAATTAAGTTGTAATTTATTTTCAGAAAATTTATTGATAAAAGCTAAATTAATTATAATTTTAGTTTAATAAAATTGAGTGATTGAATAATTTAATGTTAATTTACAAATAAATTTACATAACCAATAAATATAAGTCTAATACTCTTAAAATTTGTGATCTGACAAATAATATTGTTGTGAACATTAAGGTTAATCAGATTTTGTATAAATATTTGATAACCCAAAGTCTCATATTTGAAACTCATATAGTATAACTTCACCGATTGAAAACTATCATTTAGGGAAAGTTTTGATAACTTACTGTGTAGCATCCCAGGTTTTTAGAAAGCCCTTAGGGGTAGAGTTTTGGGGTTAGAAATAGAATTCAGAGATAGATTGAGGGTCTAGAAGAGTTCAGGGGTGAGATGGTAGTTTTCCAGAGCTGTGTGGCCTTCGTATGATGCCTTTAGGGAGGTTTTAATCATGCGAAGCGCGGGAAATGAATTTCCTTCATTTTCCCTTGGTGCACTCCCGTGCATCATCCCTGCACGCCCGTGCAGGTGGGTAGAAAAGAGAGAGAGACGAGAGTTATTGCATTTTCTCACCCATTTCAGATTTCTCTTCTTTGTGTTCAGCAGCTCACAGCCCTAGGCGTGAAATCCAGTTCCCAACAGCTCCTAATCCAGCAAGAGATCAGAGAGATTAGCTTGGATTAGAATTCTCAGCAGCCATGTCAAGAGGTAAGTGTTTCCTACCTCTTCAGTACCTTCCCAGCTAGTTTGATGATTGTCTGATGATATTGGAAATGTGTGTCTCCATTTCCAGCATGTTTGATTGAGTATATGTGATAATATATGATGCTTGAGATGATTATTTCCCATCCAATAACATGCTTGCTTTGCTTGTGTGTGTGATGTGAGAGAAATGGCTGAGTGGCCATGGTGAATTCAATAGAAATGGATGAAAGATGAAATTGATGCATGATATGTGTATATTGAAGTACCTTGGATGTTTGATTGCATTTAATTTCAGTTTGGATGAGAATCAGTTGGGTTTCCAGCAGTTGCAGACAAGCCATGTCTGAGCAAGACAAGGCGCACGGTCGTGTGCCCGCAAGAGCACGCCCATGTGCCCTTGTCTCTGCGAAGGCACGGCCGTGTGCACGAAGTGCACACGGTCTGAAAGGTTGAGGACACGACCGTGTGTCTTGAGGGACATGGTCGTGTGTCCTTCATTTGCGTGAAATGTACAGTAAATTCCAGAAGCTTGCACGGCCAAACACACGATCGGGGCACGGTCCCGTGTGTCTGGGCACACGCCCATGTGCCCGTGCTTAGCATGGCCGTGTGTGCATGCACGACCGTGTACTTTTCCCCTGCACGGCTGTGTGTGTCTCCTGCACGCCCGTGTGCTTGGTTCACATGCCCGTGCGTCAGCTTGAATTTCCCAGAAAAGGTAGAAATGACTTATTAAAGGTTTGGTAATCCATCCAAGGCCTAATTGACATCAGATAATCCAGATTTTAGATAAGAAATGTAGCATATGCATAGCATGACACAGCATGTAGCCTGAATGAGGATCCAGAGATCTGAATTCAGTAGTTTTCAGTATTCAAAACCCAATGTATGGGTTTCAGTTTAGGGTGAACTCGAGGGGGCATCTGTGGGACCCAGCTTTCTGACACCAGTCAGTCAGCTCAGCAGTAGTTCAGTTTCAGTTTTCTAACCAGTAGCTAGAATGTTCAGCCCACTTGGCCAGGATGTCGAATCTCTGTGTTCATCCACCTGATCAGTACAGCAGGTACCTTTGGGTACATTGAGAGATTCACATGTATGCATATTCAGATTTCAGTTGCCATGACATGACATTCATATCAGTAATCAATTAATAATGAGAATCAGCAGTACAGTATTCAGTTTCAGCGCCAGCAAGCGCGTAGATGTATGATAGGGCCGAGATCAGGTATGTATGCCCTTGTTTGTGCTTGCTTGGGTCGAGGGAAGTAGAAAATGCTTACTGGGTGATTTTTATCACTCATCCCTTTCCTTCTTCCTTCCTTTTCAGGTCAGTTTGCTGCTGGCGAGGAGCGGGTGGACTGAGGCTCGCGAGAGAGAGGACTCACACATACCTTTTTCAGCATGTACATGTATTTTCTTTCAGTTTGGACCTGTGAGGTCTTGTATGTATTTTGTACACTCTCAGATGTAAAGAATGTTGTACAGAAACGATATATATATATATATAAAGCCAGTTTGGGCTCATTGTATATTTTAGATTCAGTTTCAGCTTCCGCATGCAATGTATAGCAGCAGGTTTGGTTCCTTTTCGTAGGATTCCCGTCTCGGGTACCCAATCTCCAGTATTCTTAAATAAAATATCAGTTCTCTTCAGCAACAGGGGTACTCGGGGCAGCGGGTCCTACATACTGTATATTAGTGAGGTCTTATCGTCGAAACTCATGTAGTATAACTTCATCTATTAGAAACCATCATTTATGGAAAGTTTTAGGGGCTAAAGACTGGTTATTTTAATATAGATAACTTTAGTAACATTTTAGGTTTAGATTACATAATTTTCTAATGTGGACAAACATTAATTAATATTTTAGTTAATAAAACTGAGCAATTAAAATAGTCAAATAACAAAAATTATGAATAAGTTTAAAAGTGACCAATAAAATTGAGTCTATTATACTACATATATAGTTTAGTGTGGGTTTCAAATTGTTAGGTGTTGATAGAGTCCAATAATTTACTATAACTTGGCTTGGTCTTTGTTCCAAAACCCTAATACACACATCTTTTCCTATTTACAATCATTATAAGAGAGGTTTTAAGAGAATAAGACCAAGTCGTTGCATTCACTTAATTTGTAGATGAATTTTAAAGTTTTAAAAATTCAAGAAGAATAATGCTATTACTCTATTTTAATTTTGTATTTAGATTAAATATGTAACTCAGCATTCTATATTTTATGTATAATTTGATTAAATTAATCTAAAATCTAACATGTGATATCGAATTCAAACATAATAGATATAGAATCTGAATTTTAAAATTGAATTTTAGGATTAAAATTAGGGATTGAAAAATAATTCAATTTTAGGGTTTTTTCAATTGAATGCACAAACCTTAGAATTAAAAAACAACTTTTGGATATTATTCCACTTATATGTTGAATTTCATTCTGGTAGATTGAATTTCGTAATAAGGGTTGTTTTTTAGATCAATTAAGCCCTAATTGTCACAAAAAAGGACCTTAAGAAATCAAAAGTGGAAGTAGAGTTGGAAACAATACATAAGTGAAAGTGGAGTTCATAGGAGTTGTTTGCCTTAGGTTAAAAAATGGTTTTGAGCTTGTTTTAGACAATACATTTTATATACCTTCTTTTAGAAGGAATTTAATTTTTATTTTTACTTTAGATAAATGTGGATTTTGTTTTAATTTTAGAAATTTTTTAGTTGAATTATTTATCAATGCTAAAGTTATTGGTGAATATGTTATGGATAATGGAATGTATAGTGTGAGTTTAGCCCTTATTGATACTTACGCTTCTATGAATATAGAAAATATTTTCAGAAAAGATTTGCAATCAATGAACTTTTTTTTTTTTTTTTTTTTTTTGTGGCATGTGAGATTAGGTCATAGATCTAGGGAAAGGGTTGAAAGATTGATAAAAGATAATATGCTCCATTCACTAGATTTTGAGGATTTGAAGACTTGTGTTAATTGTATTAGGGAAAAAAATTAAGACAAAAAAGGGGTGACTCATTGTTCAAATTTATTAAAGATGATTAACACTGATATTAGTAGCCCTTACTTTATTATTATTTATAGTTGCTAGTATTTTATTAACTTCATTGATGACTTTTCCCAGTATGATTTTTATATTTAATTAAAGAAAAATTTGATGTCTTAAAGAAGATTAAGGTGTTTAGAACTAAAAAGAAGAAACAATTAGGGAAAGTTATTAAAATAGTAAGATTTGACTATAGAGGTAAATACTTTGGGAGACATAGAGACACAGGTCAATCTATAGACCTATTTGCTAGGTACTTACATGAGTGTAGGATAGTTGCCTAATACACCATGTTTGATAGTCTTGAACAAAATGGTATGGTAGAAAGATGTAACAATATAATTAAAAATATGATGAGAGCATAATAAGCAGGATAAATTCGTTACAATATTTTCACGGTGAGTAAATAAAAATAGCTTTCTGCATTCTTAATAGGGTTTCTAGTAAGTTTGTTCCTAAAAAACCTTCTAAACTTTAGATTGGTAGAAAGCATAGTCTTATTATTTTCAAGTAAAAGGTTGCCTTGTTGAGGTTAAGATATATAATCCTACTAAGAATAAGACTAATCCTTGAACCACTAAGTATAATTTTATAGGGTACTTATTTCACTCTAAGGGATATAAATTTAATCGTCTTTCTCACGGTGCAAGAGTTCTAGAATCCCAAAGGACTAAGTTCCTTGTGTTTGATGTCCATGACACTTTAGTGAGCTCTAAGATTCCTACTATTATTGATTCTCATGTTGATGCTCATGAAAAAGTTGTCATCATTCGTTTGTCTTCACCTATTTAGTTAAATGATTCTATCCAAAGAGACACAATGGAATCCCAAAGTATAATTTTATAGGGTACTTATTTCACTCCAAGGGATATAAATTTGGTTGCCCTTCTTACGATGCAAGAATTCTAGAATCCTAAAGTACTAAGTTCCTTGAGTTTGATGTCCATGACACTTTAGTGAGCTATAAGATTCCTATTATTGCTTATTCTCATGTTGATACTCATGAAAAAATTGTCATCATTCCTTTGTCTTCACCTATTTAGTTAAATGATTTTGTCCAGAGAGACACAATAAAAGCCCAAAAACCTCGTGTCCCATAAGTTAAAATTCCTGAGAAAATAGGACAAGATCTTATTGTTGGAGTACCTCTTCAAAGATCAACAAAACAAAGAAGACAACTTTTTTAGATATTTATATCTATTTGGTTGAAAATATGGGTGTTTATGGTTTGGAATGGTTAATTTAGAGAAAATATTTTTAACTAAATCAATAAAGTTGACTTTTAAATATTTCAACTCTACACCAAACCAAACAACACTAAAAATAAAAATAAAAATCTAACTCAGTGATATTTAAATTCGGTTTGAATAGTTGGTTTAATCAATTTAACAAAAGTAAAAAATAAATGAAGCAATAAAAATTAAAGAATCATAGAATTTCAACAAACATTAAAATAATATAACAAAATATTAATAAAATTATAATGACAAAATGTCAATAGGATTAAAACATGAAGAATCAATAAAAGGAAACAAATATGAAGAGTTAATAAAAGAAAAATAATTTAAAAAGTCTGATAGTCGAAAAGTTGATAATTATAGTCTTAAAGATTTTATATTCTAAATAAACTAATAGTAAACTATATATTTTAAAAAAGAAAAAATTTTACTATAATTATCGATGCAATTTGATTTTATTAGATTTTGTTTTTTAAAACCAAAACCAAATCAAATATTTGTTTATAAAAATTTTAAAATTGTAATCTTCTATGAAACAACTCTAACAATAATTTTTAGTTTGGATTGAATTATATTGATTTAGTTCAGCTAGTTTGATTAATTTTTGTACAATCGTAACTATAAATGAGTAAAATATTAAAGTTATAGCTTATCCAATTTCATTCTGTGTAGTTGTTCAAAGTCCAAATTCATATATGTGAATAAAAGCTATAAAGGATGAAATGTAGTCTATGAAAGATAATAGAGTGTAAGATCTTATGAAGTTACCTAAAGGTTACAAGCTCATTGATTATAAATGGGTTTTCAAGACTGAGACTCTAAGGGGAAGATAGACAGATTCAAAGCTAGGTTGATTGCAAAAAGGTTTATTTTTTAGAGAAGGGATTGATTTCATTGAAACACTCTCTCATGTATCCTCTAAGGACTCATTCAAAATTATAATGACCTTAGTAGCTCATTTTAATTTGGAACTTCACTAGATAGATGTCAAAATTGTTTTCTTAGATAGAAATCTAATGAGGAGATGTATGTAAAGCAGTTAGATGGTTTTCAGAATGAAGGAAAACAACATATGGTGTGTAGACTGTAAAAGTCTATATATGGTTTAAAACAAGTTTTTCAACAATGGTATCTTAATTTTGATGGAGTTTTGACCTCGTATGGTTTTACTGAGAATAAATTTGATCAATGTGTGTATATGAAGATCAATGGGAGTAACTTTATTTATTTATTTATTTATTTTTGTACTCTATGTAGATGATATCCTACATGCAGGTAGTGATAGTAACTTACTTTTTTAAACCAAGTAATTTCTATATAAGGCCTTTAATATGAAAGATTTTGGGGAAACATCATTTGTTCTAGGTATTGAAATCCATTGGGACAAAACTTGTGGTTTACTTGACTTATCTCAAAAAACCTATATTGAGTGTGATCTTGACAAATTTAAAAGAGAGAATTGTAAAGCTAGGGATGTACCTATTGTGAAAGGAAATAGACTCAATAACAAGTAATGTCTTTAGAGCGATATCGAAAGGGCATCTACATAGGGTATCCTTATGCTAGTGTCATTAGGAGCTTGATGCATGCACAAGTATATACAAGGTTTGATGAAGCATTTGTTGTTAGTGTTCTTGGTCAAAATCTTTCTAATTTAGGTTCTGATCATTAGGTAGTGGCCAAGAAAGTTATAAGATACTTACAAAGAACTAAGGATTTAAAGCTTGTACATAGAAAGATTAAGACCCTTGAGGTAATTGGATATTCTAATTCAAACTTTAGTAAATATCCTAACGACTTTAAATTTACTTTAGGTGTATCTTTATACTCATAGATGGAGTTATATCATGAAAGAATGTCAAACAGACATTAGTAGCATCTTCATTCGTGTATGCAAAGCTTATTGTATATTATGGGGTAGCCATACAGACAATATAGTTGAAGAATTATATCTATAAGTTTGACTAGTTGACTTTATCTTTAGACCACTTGTGATCTATTATGATAATAATGTAGTTGTATTCTTTTGTAATAACAATAAAGTCAATAATAAATCAAAGTATATAGAGATAAAGTATCTTACAGTCAAAGACATTCTAAAAAAAGGGAGATATTGTTGTATAATATATTAGTATTGATGGTATGTTAGTTGATCCCCTAACCAAAGGACTTAGGTCTATTATTTTTGAAAGTCATGTATTGAATATGGTGTATTGGAATCTTTTAATGTCTTAGGTTAGTGGGAGTTTTAAAGTTAATTATGTTTGACTTTATGATATTTGATTGAGTTGTATAATATATATATATATATATATATATAAACAAGTGCAACAAAAATTAAAAATTATTATTAAAAATTCAATCCAATCAAATATCAACATGTGCAACAAAAATTAATAATCATGATTAAAAATTCAACCCAATTAAATATCATAAAGTCAAACATAATTAGCTTTAAAACTCTTACTAACCTAGAGTATTAAAGGACTCCAATACACTAGTATTCAAGACATGACTTCTGAAAACAATGTGTGTGTGTGTGTGTGTGTGTGTGTGTGTGTATAACACAATATGTGTCTCAAGATTTAGGTTTTTTTTAAGCATGACAGTTTTATATGTATGTTTCATAATATCTCGAATAAAGTTGAAACATATAAGTTTTTTTCTCTTGTTTCTCTTAAAACTTACATGTCAAAAAAAAATCATAAGATTAACCAATAGAAACATAATACTATTTGATATCACATGGTTATGCATTATTTCTGACATACTTTAATATCACTGACCTGTGTTGATTTAGTTTATAGGAATTGTAATTATGGACAAACTTATATTGATAAAAAGCATAACTCATGTCTTGGTTTGTTATTGTTTTTTCTTAAAATAAATTAAATTAAATTAATATTGCTCAAATGAAAGAATGTTAAAAATTTTGCAACGTAGATTAACATTAATTAAGATTTTGGTTAATAAAACTAAGTAATTAAAATAGTTCAATAACAAATTATGAATAGGTTTGGAAATGATCAATAAAGTTGAGTCTACTACACTACAAAGTTTATGATATAGTGTAAACTTTAAGTTATTGGGCTTTGTAGAAGATCCAATAATTTACTATAAATTGGTTAAGTCTCCGCTTCAAAACTCTAATATACACAATTATTTTTATCTAAAATAATTATCAAAAAGGTTTTAGGAGTAGAAGGCCAAATTGTTACATTCACATAATTTGCAGGTGAATTTCAAAGGTTCTATATATTCCAAAAGAATGGTACAATCAAGTTTTTATATTACTCTGTTTCAATTATGTATTTAGATTAAATATGTAATTTGATATTTTATTTTATGTGTGATTTGATTAAATAAATTTGAAGTATAACATTTTCAATTTAGTGTTTTATAATTTGAGTGTGATCATTTGGCTGGGTAAACTTAGGTAAAAATGCTCTTTCTCTTTCATCTATACTACTATGTATGTGTGTGTAACAAATAATATGGAAAATATGTATAAAAGCAGGGTTGAATCAAGGTATAAACCATTAAGATTTATGACTAGGGTATATAAACCACTAAGATTTAGGACTAGGGTCTAAAAAAACAAGATTTAAAGTCCTAAAAAAAAAAGAGATCTTATATAACATTTATTTAAGACATTTATCACGTATGAAAATCATAAAAATAACTATCGTGTAAAGTCATAAATATTTTTAAATCGATCTTATATAAAATTCAGTAATTCCAAACAAAATAAAATGGTAGAAATAACAAAGTTTGTGGAGAGATATCAATAAAAATAACAATAAAAAAAAAAAGGTTAAATGAGTATTTCCCACCCAAAGTTTGATGAAAAAAAATCAAGTTCTCAAATGTTATTTAGTTTCGCTAACAAATTTTGTTTAATTTTCCTGGATTTAATTTATTTTAATTGGTTTTCAGTCAATAAAAGTAGTTTTTCCTTTAATGAATTTTTTACATTTGTAATTCAAAAACTAAAATATGCAAAGCAGTTAATATTTTAACATAAATAATAAGTTTTTAAAATTAATAATTATGAGATCTATCAAACATACAAAAATTGATTATCACATAAACCATTACTACTATAATGATAATTTATTATCATAATATAACAATAAGTTGACATGTCCTAACACTAATTATATTCTCTATTTATAATTATCAACTTTGTTTATATAAAATTCTGGCTTAACTAGGAAGTATTCAAAGTCTAAGGGTAATTTTTTAGTCATAGGCAATGCATAGAAAAAATTGCCTGCACAATGTAGTCGGCACCTTCCCATCGCTGTCTGAGATCAACAGACTCACCAGAAACGGCCGCGTGGTCCGGCTGACGTCAAGATCCGAATAACCTGTTGCTGACATGGCCGAACACGTGGACCCCATATGTCGGGTTTATATAGCAAATCTTACCTGTACAGGCCCACGGTGTAGGGCATTTCCCGGACAAAATATTTGGCATGTCGCTAGGACCAGGAGCCATCTATGTGCTTCAGTCCAAAACCTACAGTGCCCTCCGGCTGCTACGTGGGTAGTGATGACGTGCCAATGAGAAAAAAATTCACTTCGATGTTTACTATATAAACCTTGCTTCTGTCCTTGATTCTTGCACCATAACATTTCCAACTCTTAAGCCTGAGAATACTACAATTCTCTGTTGTTTCTTCTCCTTCCTTTTTTTTGCTTAATTTGTCTCTGCTAGTCTTGACCATGGCTGTTCTCTCAGCTCCCCTTGGTCCTCCTGTTTGTGCTCAAGATGCAAAGGCACTTCAGTTCATTGAGGAAATGACAACAAATTGTCACTCCGTTCAGGGGAGAGTTCTGTCCGAGATACTCGGCCGAAACGCTGACACTGAGTACCTACGCCAATTTCGACTTGAAGGTGCAACAGACCGAGACACCTTCAAGTCAAGAGTTCCTGTTGTTACTTATGAGGATCTTCAGCCTGTGATCCAACGTATTGCCAATGGTGACCGCTCTCCTATACTGTCTTCTCATCCTATTTCTGAGTTCCTCACTAGGTGAGAATTGTATCAATCATTTCTTAAAAAAAATAAGAAGGAAAGAAAGAAATATGTCAGCCATCGCTTAATTATTTTTGTCTGTTTTCTGATTTTGGTTGGTGATCTTGTGAAATTTGCAGTTCAGGGACATCGGCGGGCGAAAGAAAACTGATGCCAACCATTCATGAAGAGTTGGATCGTCGCCAGAAATTATACAGTCTTCTCATGCCGGTTATGAACCTGTGAGTAGTTTTTTCCTTCCCTTTAAAGTTTTTTGTTCCGTTGTAATATATTTCATGCCGCTTGAAGATCTTTGTACATTTTCTTTTTTCCTTTGTTTGTACTATTTCATTTTGCAAAAAATCTTGACAATTCTTGTTCACTGTTGGTTGCTCTTGTTTCTTAGTGCAATGGAAAATTCGTCCTTGGTTAAAACCCAGTTTGATATATTGTTCTTAATGTGACAGTTACGTACCAGGTCTGGACAGAGGGAAGGGCTTGTACTTTCTATTCATTAAGGCGGAAACAAGGACCCCAAGTGGGCTCGTCGCACGTCCGGTGCTCACAAGCTACTACAAGAGTGACCACTTCAAGACCAGGCCATATGACCCTTACAATGTTTACACCAGTCCCAACGAGGCCATTCTTTGCCTTGACTCTTTCCAGGGCATGTACACCCAGATGCTCTGTGGCCTTATCATGCGCGAAGAAGTTCTTCGAGTTGGTGCAGTATTCGCTTCTGGCCTTCTCAGGGCCATTAGATTCCTTCAACTTAATTGGAAGGAACTTGTCCACGACATCTCTACAGGAGCCTTAAACCCTAAGGTGACAGATACTTCAATCAGAGACTATATGGGAAAAATCTTAAAACCAAAGCCAGAACTCGCGGAGTTCATCACGAAAGAGTGCTCAAAGGAGAACTGGGAACGCATCATTACCAGAATCTGGCCCAACACTAAGTATCTTGACGTGATTGTCACAGGAACTATGGCTCAGTACATTCCCACGCTTGAATATTATGGTGGTGGTTTGCCAATGGCTTGCACAATGTACGCTTCCTCTGAGTGCTACTTTGGGTTAAACCTTAACCCAATGTGCCAACCCTCTGAGGTTTCTTACACTATCATGCCAAACATGGCCTACTTCGAGTTCATGCCACATGAAATTGACTCTCCAGCTCCTTCTCGCGACGCACCTCCTCGCCTTGTTGATCTTGCCGAAGTTGAAGTTGGTAAAGAATACGAGCTCGTGATCACAACGTATGCAGGCTTGTGCCGTTACCGTGTTGGTGACATTCTCAAAGTGACAGGCTTCTACAACTCTGCCCCACAATTTCGTTTTATCAGGAGAAAGAACGTGCTGTTGAGCATTGATTCCGACAAAACAGACGAGGCTGAGTTGCAAAATGGCATCGAAAATGCTTCCTTACTTCTGAAGGAGTTCAACGCTAGCGTTGTTGAGTACACAAGTTTTGCTGACACAACGACCATCCCCGGTCACTATGTAATTTACTGGGAGTTACTCGTTAAGGATCCAGCTAATTCACCAAGTCATGAGGTGTTGAACAAATGCTGCCTAGCAATGGAGGAAAAATTAAACTCGGTGTATAGACAAGGCCGAGTGGCAGACCGTTCAATTGGACCGCTTGAGATAAGGATAGTGAAGAACGGCACGTTTGAGGAGTTGATGGACTATGCAATTTCTAGGGGTGCATCAATTAATCAGTACAAGGTTCCAAGGTGTGTTAGTTTCACCCCTATCATGGAACTTCTTGACTCAAGAGTAGTCTCGGCGCATTTCAGCCCAGCCGAGCCTCACTGGACCCCAGACCGACGTCAAAATTAACTTCATGTCGATAAAGAATAAAGTTATATTTAAATTACTGAGGCCATTCCTGGGGAAACACAAAGACAGTGAAGCCTCTTCCCCTTTCTCTATCTTAATATTTATTTGTTTTATTTTAGCTTTTAAAAGTGTCTTTTAGTTTCTTTTGAATTTTCAGGGGTTTCAGTTTATGTAATAAGTTCATATTATCAGTCTGGTGCACTGCGCTTGATGTAATTGTCTAAGGGTGTCTCTTTTCCTGGTGTCTTTCTGTGTTTTTCCTTTCTTTTTAACTTTCTTAAAGTCAAGGAAAAAGAGACGTTTAAAGTGTGTATTTCAACAAGAAGCTCTGCCTTGTTCTTTATCTTCATATGCAGTGGCAGCCTCGCAAAAACTTGTTGATTGATGCCATAAATAAAATAAAATTTATATTACGTTTTTGTGAGTGTGGATTTCTTCTTTATTTGTAGGCTTGGTTTGCATGGATTTTTGCGCACGTGCTAGATATTCCTTGGGCACTAGGG
The DNA here is from genome assembly GCA_026122585.1 of Anacardium occidentale. NCBI lineage: Eukaryota > Viridiplantae > Streptophyta > Magnoliopsida > Sapindales > Anacardiaceae > Anacardium > Anacardium occidentale. The sequence continues at coordinate 473,302 of JAJEJH010000116.1, read as the reverse complement.
TTTCATTTTGTGTGGCGGGGATGGTTGGTCTGTTTTGCTTGCTAGTTTCTGTTCAAGACTTTTGTTTGGAAGCATATCACATGGGTTCGTCTTGGTGGATTCATACGTTAAATATAAATATATATATATATATATATATATGAGGGTAGGTTGATTTTGTTCCTGTGGCTATGGCAGCCTTATTCTGGAGATCCCATTTTATTATGTTAAATATATAAAGGACTATAAAATAACTGCAAAAGCCTCTTCATTTTTAGCTGCCAAAAATCCACAGAGGGCATCTATGTCTTGAATTTGTCGCGCCCTTTTCTACTCACTTTCACCACTAGATGGTGCAAATTTTAAGGCCGGTGGCCTATCAATGTTTACTTCAAAGTAATTTGCCGCTTCAAAAGATAAGACCTTTAGAGGTCGCTAAGGTCCCCCAAAGTGAATTCTGAAGTGCTAAAAGTAAACCTTTGAATGTCACCATGTAAGCATAAACCCTAACAAAGAAATTTAATCATACCATTAAAAGTTGAAAACCATCTGAACCCAGAAAATGGAATATAAAAAAGAATTCAAGAAATTAAGTTTAGGTGCCTCTTTATTTAATAAATTTGTATATAGTTCCAAAAATTAAAGAGGCGGCTAAAGCAACGGTAATTGTTTCTTTCCAATAATAAATCCAATGGTAAGGCGGCTACGAGAAGGCAAAGGAAAATACAAGTTTTGGTCGATGGTCACCCTTTGTCCCCTGACGTTGGACATTGAATACTTTTGCTATCAATTAACAAGGAAAAGGCATTTTATTGCCAAAATCACGGTGTGGATAGCTCCCATGGCACTCCTGGCCTCCATCTCCGTCAATGCTTCCCCTTCCCTGCTGCATCTGTAACCATATTCATTATTTCATCGCACGATTAAGAGATCTGGAACATTAATAAACCATGAAAGTTCAACAAAAATTTGCATACCTGATGAAAGTTATTCATCCATAGGGAAAAATCTGCATTGTAAAATTTGCCATACTCGGACTGGCGTACATAGTCTTCTAACTCGGACGCTTCTCTCCCAGCATTCCCACCTGGGTATCGGTTGCCATGAAGATACAGTGACGAGGGCTGAAGCATTTCCCCGAGTGGTTGTGACTGATTTCTGGTTTTAATATTAAATAAAGGTTTGAGAATTAAGTTTAAACAACTTCATATGTCGTCTGGAGAATAATTTTAGTTTGTTCGATGAATTCAAGGACGAACCTCAAGGACAGATATGGAGTTGAATTAGCAAAATTTGCAGTCAGAAATTGTGTTTCATGTTGCTGAGGCCAGTCCAAGCAATAATTTGGATTTCCCAACATACTTGCAGTCTGTAAATGCAGTGGTTTCTAATTGCAACAGGAAAGGAAATTGGGTTATTACATTTTGTCCCTTTAATCATGCAATTATTAATTTACTGGAACTTACCTCCAAATTGTATGTCAGCTGGATAGCCCTTGTTGCTTCCAGGGATTGCTGCATAATCATAAATGGCTGCGTCAATTCTATGATCTGCAAATAAATTCCATGACGATCATGAATCCAGGAGATCCATGACATTTTACCTTGTGAGCACTAACAAGTTTCAAAGTTTCTTCCAGGATTCTCTCATGGCACTCAGCTTCACTTATTGATTTGATGCAATTTGGACTTTTAACAAAGTACCTACGAAAACAAAAGCTTTTTCAGGTTTTCTCTACGGAAACTTGTACATTTGAAGATCTCAAGTTTAATATTCCATACTGCAATTGCCTCTCCACTTCTTCCAGTTCAGAATTGCAGACACCTATCTCAGTTTTTATTTCCTGTAATCCGGGGAGAATAATTTAATTTACTTTGTTTAGAGTATGACAATAACAAAATCGCAATTACTGAATTTTCTCAGCAGTTACCTCCAATCGAGAATCCATTCTCATTTTGAGCTCCCTATCACTGCAAATACTCATCGTTAGAACATGGAAGAATTTAACCATCAAAGAGGTAAATGAAGAAAAGACGGCCAACCCAGATGAGACTAATTGATGGCAGAGTTCAGATTCGAGACGCATTTGAGAAACAATCTGGCGGACTGCCTGAGAGATTGTCATACGTCCGTCAGCTTTTTAACCTTAACGCATGAATCAGAAGTATAATAAAAAGATGGTCCAGGGGTGCTACCTCTTGATCATTCAGCCTTTTTTATGGCATGGTAGATGAAAAATGACCCGAGCACATTCATGTTGAAAAGGAAATATATCAAAGTCAGCTTTGCATCATGGATTGGAATCTATGTTTTCATGTAAGTTTCCTCCAACATTTTCTATTTCTCTTCGCTCACCGCAAGTCCCTGGCTTCCCTCATCTTATTCCCCCACAACATAAAATTTATAACCACCGCTAGGGCCAACAGCACTCACATACCATACCACCAACACCACTAGACGCCGTCATCAGCGCCAACAACACACTCCACGCCACTCACCATCACTCTTTTCCCCAGTGACCCCACCAACATTTTTGGACCCCATAATTGAATTCACAATAAATCCAATCGAAACCATTGTAGAAGACACAAGAAAATCAATTCAAACAATAACAAAAAACTGCATCAATTCAATTCAAACAATAAAAAAACACTGCATCAAGATTGAAGCTTTCATGTGTAAATGGTGTGATACTAGGGCTGTGAGAGCTAGGTGGCTTGAGAAAGTGATAAAATTGGGGTTAAAAGTAAAAGTGGAAATTAATGTGGGTTGTTTCCTTGTATGTGTCTTTCTGAGAGTAAAAGTTTGAGAATTGTTTGGTATTGCATCACTGCAGTCAAAAAGTTGCGATTCCAATTATAATCAAACTCAAGATTAAACTGAAATCACACTATTTAGATTGCTTTTTCTTAGAAGTAAACTTGGCTAATTAGCAAGCCAATTGTTTTAAATTTATTCTTTATAATTATTACCACTAAAATGAATAGAAACCACAATTGATAATACATTTAAGAAAGTTTTAGGGGCAAAGTACTTATTTGTTTTAATTACCATTATATTTCATCTCTTTTTGAATGATATCTTTAAATATAACAAAATTTATTATAAAACCCGATAAAAAGTAAAAATTTGTAATTTTTTTACTTCAAAATTAAAAATTTGTCGTTTTATCATAACTCCGATAGAAAGTAATCATTCTCCTTTACAATTTGAAACATTTCTCAGTCTACTTTATTATTGCCCAAAAAGTCTATTTTGATTTATGTAACCTTAATTGAAATCTATGAAATATAATTAATGGCATACCGCCCACGTTGATGAGGAGGGAGATCCATGTAATGCATAAGGATTTCTTCAACCCTACAGAGAAAAATTAAATAGAATAAATTAGCCAAGTAAAAACGCAAAAACAAGCATAAAAAAGTAAAGCAAAAATTCTGACTAATTGCACCTTTTCTTTCCATCAAAAAGAATCAATTTTCCAGCAGGAGAAAATATTATCAGAGCAAGCTCCACATCGCAGAGAGTTGAAAGTTCATAAGCTTTCTTGACAAGCCCACTTTTTCTTTTGGCAAAGGTGATATGCCTGTAAGTTTTATTTTCGATCTTCTTAAGCTGTAATTTAACTCTCCCCATTCTTTTTCTCTCTTTCTTTTTTGCCTTGGAAAGGTTTTGATTTTCTCACCAGCACATAGCAACATATAGCATGCAATTTTCCCTATGGTCCACCAACATAAATATATGACTTGTCCATATTTAATTAGCTTCTTAATTTTCATGGTTTACCTACCAAATTTTAATTTACTTTCAAAGTTAAGTAGATTTTCCTTTAAAGAGATATTAATGAAAGATACAAAGCAGCAACCATGTGTTTCCAGATGGAAGCCATAGACCACTGACTTTTAATAACAATTAATTTTAGTCTTAGAGAATCTCTAACAAAGCTGAAAGATATTCTGTCGAGAAATTGAACCCATATATGACGTTCATAATGTTTGTGAAAATATTTTTGTATTGTACTGTTTAAGTTGATTATGAAGTACACTTGAATCGGTGAAGTTGAAGGGCATGGGTCAGCCATCAGCCCGCTGGATTAGGCCTGTGCTTTCGGGAGCTTGTTGGGCTGATCGAGACTGGATTCAAACTTCAATTTGCAAATTTAAAACCATCCGACTTCACTTACGTTACATTTCTGAAAGTAATTTTATTCTTTTCTTTTGTTATAATAATATATTATATAGAAAATTAATTTAAAAAATCAAATTTTAAATATAAAATATAAATATATTCATTTTTTTTTATGTTTTTATGAATCTACTTAAAATTTCACGCGTTTCCCACAACTTGAAGCACATACAATATGTCTTTGTTAAATTGTTGATTTTCAAACGATCTTGTGCGTAAAGAATACAAATAAATGTCGAAAAACTTGCAAATAAGCCATATTCACGTGTAGAGATAGAATCCAACATTGTCGATGATTTTCGACTTATAACAACAACCAAAATGGCTAAAAACGATACATAAATAGTTGTATTTCATGTTAAGTATGTTATAGTACAAAAAATATAGATATTTGATACTGATTTGGCCTAAAAAAAGGGTAGGAGTTTCAATTAAAAGTTTTTGTCCAAATTTAAATATTATGTGTGAAATTTCATGATATTTTCAATTGGGATCATATCATAAAAAGTCCAAATTATGAAGAGAAAAGAATTGAGTAGTGGGTAAGGCCATTTTGGGGCCAAATTCTCAATACGCACAATTTTGCATCACCACGTGTGATATGGGCTCACCAAGTGTTTGCACACATGTTAATGTAGGTTGGAGATAAGAGAATGAAGTGAAATTTTAGAACTATCTAAAATACTGAAAAATTAGTTTTGGGTTTTTTTTTTTTTCTTTTTAACTTTTCAATACAATGGAGGGCTATGGAAAGCTAATTAAGCAAATCTTACTAAGATTTATAATTGAAACACCAATTTTACCCCTAATAACTCCTCATTTTCTATATAAATACAACAACCTTTAACATTTGAAACACACAAATCTCTCAAAGTCTTATTCTGTCAAATTCTCTTTCAGAGCAACGAAAAAAGTTTATTAATCTAAGTATTTATACGTATTTTTAGTAAGAACCTAATTTTTTTTACATTTAGAAAAGGGTAGGGCTTTAATGATAGCTTTGATAAATATGTGAGATTTAATAAAATTTATTTTGTATATAAGGTAAATATTGATATATTGATATAATAGTAGGGGTTTTAATGATAAAAATGATATATATGTGGGTTTGATAAAATTGAGCATATATATCAAATGAATATTAATACATTGATGCAATCATTGGGGGTTTTAATGAAATTAAATATATATATCTAGGGTGAATGTTGATACAATGGTAAGAGTTTTTGTGATGGAAATAAAAAAAATATGTGGGCTTGATAAAGTTAAACATATATAGAGGGTAAATATTGATAGAATGGTAGAGATTAATTGCATAGTGTTTAGAGGGATTGAAAACCCTAAACTATAAACCTTAAATTAGAAATCTTAACCTCTAAACTTTAAACCCCAAAGAATGATATGAGTTAATTATATAGTATTTTGATTGACCGAAAACCTAAATTTAAAATTGTAAATTGAAAATCGTAAACCTTGAAGCTCAAACAATGATAAGAGTTAATTGTATAGTATTTAAATTGATTGAAAACCCTAAATTAGAGACTCTAAAAAATAAATCCTAAACCCCAAATAATAATACGAGTTAATTGTAAAGTGTGTAAATTGATTGGGAACCCTAAACTGAAAACCCTAAATTTGAAATTATAAACCTTAAACCATAAGCCCTAAACTAAAAACCCTAAAATTGAGTCCCAAAACCTTAAATTTGAAATCATAAACCTTAAACCATAACCTCTAAACTGAAAACTATAAAATAGAAACCTTAAATTATAAACTACAAATTGTAAATTGAAACCTTAAAACATAAACCTAAATCGTTACAATATACTAAAAATTGTGAGACAAACATATAACAATATTTTGTTTCGATTATAAGAATATTTGACATGGCAAGATAGGTATTAGTATCATATAAAGGCCAAAATGTAAGAGATGATGAGGACATGAAATGTATTAGAGGACGAAAGGAGTTGCGTCAAATCCCAAAGAACATAATACTCGAAATTTTTTTTCAAATGTTGTGTGAAGCTTTTCAAATTGATTAGAGATGTAATAAAATTAAAGTTTCAATTAGACTAAACAACCTCCAACACAAAGGTTCTTTAGAAATCAAATGTGATCAACATATGACAATTATAAATAAACTTTGAATAAGATTAAAAAAGTGTATTCCACTTTTTTGTGAAATGTATCTATCAATTTAATTTTCCATAGAAAAACACCAATGAGCATAACTTAAACTAAAATCCCAAAGTCAAACATGAAAGAGTTAGTGGTTTTTAAGACATAAATTGACAGAATATTCCTAGTAGGCAATTTCATTTGTTATCTGCATCTTTTGAGCAGCCTTTCACATCAAGGAATTTCATGGACAGGAAATGAAGGTGAAAGATTTTTTAACAATAAATGTAGTCTATTGGATGCTTTCCATATGGATGCCTTTGAAAAAGTTTACCAATTCAAAGGAAAGCAATCATCCAAGGATAGATGAGAGGTTTTCTATCTGTATGGAAACAATCATCCAAGGATACTATTTTCAAACTAACAAAAATAATACACTAAAAATGCTTTAAATTATCACAAAAATCAAATAAATATCTAATCTAAAATGCTTAGAATTGATATACTAACCATAATCTTCATTTTCAGTGCTAGATTTGGCTAAAAATTGCTGAAAAAATCAAATGTTTTCACCAAATTTTTTTCAATTTGTAGGTTTGTGCATATTACACGCAAACCCCACATTACGTAATCTTGATATATAGAGGGACATTTTCGTCATTTAACTAATATGCGCGGTTTGTGCACAATTCGTAATTAGTCTCGCATAGGAACATAAAAAAGTGATTTTGAATTTTATGCATACTATTCATATCTCGCATGACTTAGTAGATGTAAAATTTAGAGTAGATTTGTAAAAGTGAGAAAAATGAATGTATATGGATTTTAATTAAAATTAATTTTCCTTTAATTAATTACCATAATAATTATGAAAAAACCAAACATAATTAAAAATAAATAAAATAAGAAATCAATTTTAATAATCAATTTTATTAAACAAAATACAATTCTACTCTTTTTTTTTTTTTACAAAAATACCCTTATCTTTTCGGGTACTCATACTCAAGTAATATGAGTGTTATGAATGAAATTCAAAATTAATGACTTTTTGCATTTCCTTATCTTCAACCCTCATCACCATGCATGAGCACGCGTATTGCAGCAGATTATGCGTACAAATGAGGGTTTTTATGCATATCTTATTTTCAATCATTAAACGATCATATCCAATTGTAAATGTTTTTTTCAACAATATTTAGATTTGTTACACATTATCACAATTGAAAATATCATCAAATTCTATTCACATTATTCAAATTTAAACGAATATTTTTAATCGTAAAAGATATTCATTTTCACTCCAAAATTCGTATCAAATATCATATTTTCTAATACTATAATGTATAAAATATGAAATACAACTATCTACGCAGTTTTTTCCACTATTTATATTATTGTAATATCTTTCAAATAGCCAGAAATCTCTGACGATATTGAAATCCTTCTCTACGCACATATTCATTTTGTACACGTACATTTTGATATTTATATTTATTTTCTACATGCACTTTAATTGGAAAATTGGCAATTTTGAATTTCATATATATTACATGCACAATGTATAATGAGATATATGCAAAAATTGAAGTAATTTCGTAAAAACGAAAAAAAGAAAATAAAATTATAATTCACTCAATTTTTTTATTATTTAAATTAATTTCCCTTCAAAAAACCTACTGCTGAGGACCTGGGGGTTATGCCCTTGAAAGATGGGCTAAGAAATTACAACTACCTGTGCCCAGCATTTCTGCTTCCCAACTGTCTCCGTCTCTTGTAAGCACTCATCGGCTTGTGTACGCCTGTTGCGCACCATCCTATCCTACGCACCCCCTTGCCCATCCCATGACCTTAACTTCGCGTCAATAATCTGTCCCGATAGTTTCATCGATAAGATCGAGAAAATTAATTTACTGCGAGACCTCTCTCCCTGTGATGTCGAAGGCTCGAGTTTATGCAGATGTCAACGTTCTTCGCTCCAAGGATTATTGGGATTACGAGTCTTTTACTGTTCAATGGGGGTAATTTCAACTCTAATGTTATATTTCAGCTTGAGTTTGCTGTCACTGATTGGATCGAATAATTAGTTACTCTTCACGCCGTTGAAAGAGCAATGTTTTGATTTCGGGAAATGAATTTTGCATGCTTGATGGAGAAGAAAACTGTATAATTTTTGTAATTTCGTTTGTTTCAGCAGGATTTTTTTTTTTTTTTAGTGATTGAGAAACCAAGTACCACGAGATATCACTTAGCTTCTGAAACTTGTATATTTGCTTTAGAGAAAGTGATAGAAATGATGGGTGAATGTCTGATTCTTTTTGGATCATTAGTTTTCCATTTTGATTAAGAATGAGTTTAGCCTGGAGTTTATAAGAAGGGCTTGAGTTCTTAATTGTTTTTGATAAATTATCTTTCTATTTGCAAAAGAAGAGTCAGAGCCAGTTTATTTGACTGCATAGTGTACTGGTTATTAATGGGTAGCAACTTTATAATGATTACAAAAATGGATGTGAAGTGTGATGTTATTTATTATTGTTAATTTTATTTAAACGTTAATGAATACAAACTTGGAAATTTATCAACTTGTTTAATGTCTAAGTTAGTTGGAGCTGATTATGAATATCCTTTCTTAGCATTTTTCCCTCTTCGTAGATTATGTTTGATGATGTTATTGTTTCCATTATATTATATTCATTGTCATTGGCTTTTGTGAAAAGTTTTATGCAATTTTGTTTTTTTTTTTTTTTTTGGTAAGTACCCTATGGGTTTTTGATTTTCATCTGCATAAATCATAAGTTAGAGCTATAATATAAGCTTTTTTTTTTTGCTATAGTAATTATGACTTATACTTCTTTTTGTCTCTCTGCTTTTCTGTTTAATAATAGTAACTATTTGTACTTCTCTAACTTTTCTTTCTATGTCCTTTTCAGTGATCAAGATGATTACGAGGTTGTTCGGAAGGTTGGACGGGGAAAGTACAGCGAAGTTTTTGAAGGTATAAATGTTAATAGCAATGAGCGTTGTGTAATCAAGATCCTCAAACCTGTTAAGAAAAAGAAGGTAATTTCTTCATATCTTTTCATATGAGGGTCTGTAGCTTATGCATAAAGATGCTGCTTTGCTTTTATTTACTTTATCAACAATCAATGTCTTCTTTGCTTTATTTATGATGTTTGACATAAGGTTTCAATTGTTTAAGTTAGAAGGTAACAATATTTATGTACTACCAAAGAGGGTAATATTTCATGATATTGTATACAAGATGGCCTATATTATAAGATGTTTTTTATTCATATGCACAGAAGGATTTGTTAGATTATTTGATAATGTTCAAGGCCAAACTATGATGATTGTATTTATCTTTTTTGCAGATAAAGAGGGAGATAAAAATACTTCAGAACCTTTGTGGGGGCCCAAATGTTGTCAAGCTTCTTGATATTGTTAGAGATCAGCACTCAAAAACTCCTAGCTTGATATTTGAGTATGTGAACAGTACGGATTTCAAAGTTTTGTATCCCACATTGACTGATTATGACATACGCTACTACATATATGAGCTTCTCAAGGTACATTTTCTGTTGATTTATTATTTTGGTTTAATGTTTCTAAATGCTTCCAACTTGTATACCCCTTCACAACTTAATTCTGTTTAATTATGCTCAGCCATTGAATTTTTTGGTGAACTTTATCATTAGAACTGAAATAGGAGCCTTTTTTATTTCATTTTCATTGGTTTGAATCAAAACCATCAAATCAACAATTTGTCATTGTCATCTTGATGTTTTATTTATTTTAAGAGATTTCTTGAAACATGTTTTACTCTACTTAACTTTTAGAATATTTGCCACCTACTTTCAGAAATCAGCAGGTAAGGATATTATGATTAGCTTTTCTTAAGCACTGGTTTTTATTTTTTTAATTCACAAGTTGTCTATTTAAGTAATTTCGTCGCTTCCTCACTAGTTTGAAGATAAAGGCTGGCTATTTAGTTTTTTAGAGGCCAATGGTCCTTTTTGTTCTGCCCTTCTTTTACTGTTGAGACTTTCAATCTTTTTTTTGGACAATCCTCTGATAGATGCCGTTTTCCATGCATTATTTTGTTGCAAAACCTTAAGCTTGATTTGATTGGCTAGAGAACTCTGGCAGGAAGGTTCTATTATCCCACTTTCATTCTAAATTAGTTGCCGCATTCAATTTGCAGGCATTAGATTACTGCCATTCACAGGGAATCATGCACAGAGATGTCAAACCTCACAATGTTATGATAGACCATGAATTGCGAAAACTTCGTTTGATAGATTGGGGCCTCGCTGAATTTTACCATCCCAGCAAGAAGTATAATGTTCGCGTGGCTTCTAGGTAAAGTTGTCAAACATTGTAAATTATGGTGGAAAATTGGCTTTTGAACTCTTTGAAAATTATTTGCTGAAATTCAACCCCTCATAATTAACTATTAAACTTAAAAATCAAAAGATATTTCTTGTATCATTTAAGATACACAATTAATCTAGTAATGTTTAAGATAATTCGGTAAAGTGGCAAGAAGATTTCTTTACACTATTGCAGTCTAAATTGAAGGATTTTCTGACAGTCATTAACCTAACATGTATGCTTAAGCTTTTACTGTAGTGAGACTGTGGTGTGTTTGTTAATATCTGGAAGGTTATAAATTTGACAAGGAAGAAGAGTATGTATTTGTGATCCCTCTTATATATTGTTGAATGGTATAACATACAGTGAATGTCACAGTTGTTTTGTTTAGCATTAATTTAAAGTCTATGATCCTTTGAGAATTCAAGCTTTTGGGATTTACAGTTCATTAGAAAAAAGAACTATTATTTTCTCTGTTGAGAGTCTAAACTAAATAGTAATCCATTTGTTAAAATTTCTAATTATGTCAAACTCAAAGACTGAAGTCTGAACACCACTGCGTGAAGTTCCTGGTAGAACTTTGTTGTACACCTAGTGTATCCACTGTTTGTTGCTTGAGTTAAAGCTCCAGGGTGTAATGATATATAGGTACTTCTTTCTGTAAGTTAATGCTAGTTTAAAATTTGAAGTGAAGGCAGTTTGTGGCAGGAAGCTGTGCTTGTAAACAGTTAGTGGGCTAAGTTGCGGAATTTCCATTTACAGTTATGCACATTGTGGAGGTTTTTTTAATGTTTATAATTCATACTGCTCTTCATCTTTTTCAAGGGACTAAAGTTTCTAGTCTCATTGCCCAGATACTTTAAGGGACCCGAACTTCTTGTGGACTTACAGGACTATGACTATTCTTTGGATATGTGGAGCCTTGGTTGCATGTTTGCTGGAATGGTAAGGGGTGCTCTTGCTAGATTCTACTTTTATGTAAAATTTTCATTTGAAGTGCTGTTTACTCTATGGATTCAGTTTTCAGTGGGTCTACTTGCCCTTTTTTTCCCCCTTTATTTATATAAATTTTTTGGGGTGGATCTAATCCAAGTTGGCTCAGCTTGAATCCACAGCTCGGCTCAAATGAGCCGATCTCGAGCTGGAGCTCTTAATTGGCAGCTCTGATGGAGATCGGCTTGTTTGTCTACCTGGTGGTTCTGTTCAACCCGCTGACAGTCTGCCAGTGGCACTATGCACTGTTAAGTTTGGATTCAATCCAAATCCAATCCTAAGTTTTTTGATAGATATTCATGGATCATGTTTTAAGTACTTATCATGGTTATTCTTTTTGTAGATATTCCGAAAGGAACCATTCTTTTATGGTCATGACAACAATGACCAGCTTGTCAAAATTGCTAAGGTAATGCCAGTTCTATGATTGGGTGATTCTTTTTCCAATTCATGATATATGAAGGTTATTTGTTGAGAAGCTAGAGAAATATATTTATTATCTTTTATATTGTTGTGTATCATAATGTATCTTCTAGGATCATTTAGTGAGTTGGAAATATTTTTTAGTACTTTATTTGGCTGCAATTTCTTTTGTCGTTTGTTGTTGGCATGTCCAATTACCAAGCTGCAATGACGCTGAAGGGAAGGTTCTTTCAATATAGCATGCATTAGTCTCCAAGCTGGATATCTACTATAGTTTGATTGCTTTAAAATAAACTTTTTAATCTGGACAGGTTCTGGTGCTGTATATGAGTTTTAATTCTTCAAATTCGGCTGTCTTTGAGGAAATTTCCAGAAATTTTTTATTAGTATTGTCACTCTTTAGATTCCAAATTATGGCCTATTGTTGGAGGTTTGCTGTTCTCCGCGACCAGGCTGAGTGTTAATGGTTATTACTTTGAGAGTCCAATCCTCAAGGATTTCCTCTTGGTTGCCGGGGAAGTTGCTAATTTTGTAGGATTGAAATCAGGCCACCTTAAGCCAAAGATTATATATTGTTGCCTAAAATTTTATCAAACACATTTTGCTATGTTGACAGTCCAATGAAGACTGGTTTGAATATTGTGTCCCAATATTTGTAGCACGTTGGTGCATGATATATTTGATGAATTTGATGCCCTTAAAACTGCCTGATGATTTTGACGGTTTTCTGTAAACGTGTTACTGCATTCATTACCAAGCATCATTTGTGTGTGAAATGAAATCTTAATGAGTAAATTTGATGCCATAGGACTGCTATCTGATGTTTTGATGCTTTTCCAGGTTCTTGGAACTGATGAGTTAAATGCATACCTGAACAAATATCATTTAGAGCTTGAATCTCAACTTGATGCACTTGTTGGGAGGTATGCTAAACATGAATTTCTTCCTTCCTTTGATCTGATCTTTCACTTGACAAATTACCTTAACATTGACCTTCTGTGGGAACATCTTGTGTGCAACATTCTGCCCTTCCTTCTTGATGGAAATTTCTATTATGATTGAATTACCTTCTCTAAATATGTCAGTAGATGAAATTCACATATCCTTGATTTTAATTGATGTGCTAACTTAACATTATGCAGGCACAGTCGCAAACCTTGGTCCAAATTTATTAATGCGGATAATCAGCATCTGGTTTCTCCAGAGGTCATTTTTCTTTTTCTTATGAGAAAAAGAACTGCCAAATCATTTTTAATTTAGCCCAATAATTGATACTCATTCTTTAAGGTATCTGACATGCAGGCTGTTGATTTTCTTGACAAGCTCCTTCGATATGATCACCAGGATAGGCTAACTGCCAGAGAAGCAATGGTAATTTATATTTGCTATTTGCTAGTATTTTACTCTTGCTTTTCACATGAATATAGAATTTGTATATTGCACCTTTCCTTTTTCCATGTATTTTATCGATTTCCAGAGCAATTGTCACTTTGTCCCTTCAAAAAACATGTGACTAATTTTGGGTCGAATAGACGAGTATAAGTTACCACAGAATGACTTCCTATTTTGCTTTGTGTTCTATTCTAATCCACTAGATGCAAGCTTGCTTAAGTTTAATTGTCAGCTTGACTCTTTTGATATTCAAATACGTAACCATGGATTAAGTTTGAGTTTGAGTGATGGGTATGCTACACTATGAAGCTTGATTTGTGTTTGCAGATAAAATGTCGTTTTGTGTCAGTGTTACATTATATAAGTTGTGCAAAAACGACGTTAGTTTCCTAAATAACTTAGAAGCTTATTATACTCAAGCTCTGCGGGCATGGGCTCAAGCTTGTATCTACAGCACCGAGCCAAGCGAGTTGAACTCAAGCATCACCAGCTATATCAAGCTCAAGCTCATATCTTTCAAAACTCTTTGATCTTGAGTAGGCTCAAACTTAAGCTCAAATCACTGCAACTCTATTCCTACTAGATGCCAACTTCTATAAAGTTTGTGTCTGATTTGCCATTTCATGTTTCTGTTTTGTATTTCTCTTTGGTAAGCAGTATATGGTTGTTGTTTAAAAGCATAATTTTCCAATATGATAGATCAGTTTGTTTAGAGTCGACTGACCCAAATTCTAAGTGCCCCTCAGGCTGAGAGTCCAGAGTTGGCCTAGAATTTAAATTAGCTTTGAAATTTGATACTTTTCATTTTTTGCCTGCTCCCACCAGCAACGTCATAAGTACAATAGAAATAATGTGTTTTGTTGGAAATTTAGTCATCATGATGTGTACTGGTTCCTATGCAGGCCCATCCATATTTCGCACAAGTTAGGGCTGCAGAAAGTAGTCGAATGCGGATGCAGTAACCTCTCTGTGGAGTTGTTGGGCATTTGAGAAAATGTAATGTGCATACGATCACATACCTTACTTCTTGTAACATTGTTAGCTAATTATGGGTTGCGGATAGCTGTTTAATGTTTTATCCAGTTGGTTTGTTAAGACAGATCCTAAAACTATTTTCACTCATACTTGTGCCTTCTTTTTAGGTGCATTTTACCATCTTCTTGCGAGGGAAACAAATTAACAAATTAAAGCTAAATAGCCAACCATGTAGGCCTTACTCCTAGAACATTAATGAAAAGGCCAAAGGACTTATTCCCACTTTTAATTTTTAAAAGTTCAGACCAAAATTCAAATATATTTTATAATTTTTTAAATAAAATAACGAAAATATCTTTTAATAAATAAAATTTTATAATAAAATTATTAAATAAGTTTTAAATATAAAATATATTAAAAATTTTAAAAAAATTAAAATATATATTAAAAAATTTAAAATTTTTTAAAATATAAACTAACTACCGTCGTCGATGTTGATGGCGATGGTCGTTGATAACGACATCAGATGGCCGTTTTCGACTTCCTGGTTCCAAAGAAGATCAGATCTAATCTTCCTGTTGGCCGTTTTTAGTTTTGGAGAAGGCCAGATCTGGCCTCCTCCGTTGAAAAGCGTGATAAAAAACGATCGTTAAGGTTAATATTAACCCTTTCCGATCGTTTCCAATGATCAAATCTGTCCTTTTCTGAAACCAAATGGTCGGAGACGGCCACCTGATTCTATCATCAACGGCCACCACCGCCAGTATTGACAGCAGTGGCTAATTTATTTTTTTTTAAATTTAAAAATTTGTTAAAATTTTATATTTATATAAAATTTATTTTATTATTTTATAAAATTTTAATCGTAAAATGAAAAAATTGCTTCGGAATGTTACTGTTTACAATTATATTTAATATTGAATTTGATCAAATAGTGGGAGATCAGGTTTTTGAAAACTTGGGGGTGGGACTTTGTCCCCGCCTCAAACTATGGGTGGGAATATGTTCTTTGACCTAATGACAACAGCGACTGAAAAAAATTCTTCAATTTTGCAAGCCAAGATCCAAGAAGACTATAGCTCTTGTGGCTCTTACAGAAAATATAGACAACAAATAGACAAATTATGCAATTATCATTAGAAACCAAGTAGCAAAAAGGTGTTGGTGCTCAATCAGACCCTCTCTCACAGATACAAACACATTTAACTAACTGCATTGAGCAATGACCTGAAAAAATTTTGGGATGAAATGCTATACATAAAGAAAGAGGAAGTTCAGATGAAGTTCCCATATTATTTCCAACTCCATCATTTCTTAAGATGAGGGAAACAATCATAAACATCACTTTTGGGGTGCTTTGCTTCAGCATGTTCTCTGCACTTCACCTCTGAAGTAGTGCACATGAATGTCTGCATGCACACCTTGCACTGCATCTCCAATTTAACAAGACATAATCAAAGCAGAAAGACAGGATATCCTATTGGGGTATTCAACATAAATTAAACATTATTATATGCAATAACTATGCCAGATAGCGAATCCATATACATAGTATAGATGATTTTGGCTTAATTTCTGAAATGTTATTAATTCGAATGATTATTTTGTCTAATTTCATAAGTTTAAGATTTGTCTCTCATTTATTGATTTTTTTAAATCATCCACCACACCACACACCCCACCCACCACCCCCCCCCAGCCTCCATAATGGTTTTAATCTGTTGGAAGTGATAGAATCCTTGGGTTGGTTCTTCCTTCTTTATAGGCTGAACGAATATATATGGCAAAAGTGTACCTCATTTCTTTTAATTTTGGAAGAGAAAAAAATATTTTTCTGATCTCACAAAGATTGTTATCAGTTAAGCTTTTGATCTACAACTCGAGCAAAGATTTCTATGTATTAATCTAAGTAATAATTTGGTTGATACATCCAAAGCTTTTGGCTTGATCGCCCTAGGCTTTAAAACCAAATGGGCTTAAAATCTTCATGAATTTTTCTTTTTCTTTCCTTTTCTATATTATATAAGCCTGTTAAAAAACAGAGTGAGGAAAGGTAGCACCACTGACAGCATATAATCATATGTAGACGTTACTGAAGATAATTATTCCATTTCAACAAAACTACACAATGTGCCCGAATCAACAGAGATTCTCTACCAAATAAATCGCAAGTAGATTAACAAAGAATCGAATTCTTCAAATATACATCTCTAACATAAGTCTGGTGTTAGCAGACACCATAAAAGCTATGCACAGCCAAAATAATTAAGAAGGGTATTTCACAAACTCAACCCCAAGTGCTTAGCTAGGATGGCCAGGCTAGGCTATTGACAATCAACCACAATTCCATTGTTCAAATAAATTTTGTTCACTCCACGTTAAATAAGAATACCCACTATCATTTAAATCGAGTCTAACATGATCTTCCACTCAACAAGACCGACACACATTATAAATATGATAACAAATAACCAAATAATTAAAAAAAAAAAAAACAACTGTAGTGAAATTATTAAAGCTAATCAGTTAAGAAATTTAAAGAGGACACCAAAAAGAAAGTACCTGGATTGTCATCGCTTTCTTGTTCGAATCCAATTGACTTCCTGCGAAAATTCAACAGAACAAAAACTACCTTAACAGGGCCTGGATTAAATTAAAAAATCAAAACAGAAAATTAGGCGTAAGAGAGAAAAAAAATTGACCTTTGGCGGAGGCTTTGTGTTTCTCCAAATTCTTCTCACGTGCCATCTTGGATTTTTGGCCGTTGCCCCCTCCCATGTCTGATCGATCAGAAAACCTAATTCGCAAACAACCGCGAACGCACAGGCAAATGACTGAACGGAGAGGTTTGGCTGCTGCGGACGGTGTTATATTTGTGGTTAAGAGAAAGTGATTGCGTGTGTCACCCGCAGGTGGTGTCGTGTCACCAACCAATTATATTGCGCCGTTGTGTTCTAATTTTGTACGAGCTCACCCCAGGCTCAACTCTTACTGGTTTCAATTCCTTATTGGCAAAACGACTAATTCCCACCCAAGGTTTTCTTAAATCACATGCCACCTAAAAGATTTTAAAATGCCAAATTCCCGCCCTTCCGCAAACTTCTCTAACATTTTATTTGAAAATACTAAAATACCCTCCATAAAATATATAATATTACTATTAAAATAAAATTTAATATAAATAGTTTTAAATATAATTTTAAAAATTAATTAAATTTTTTTAAAAATATAAAAATTAAAAAAAAAACTACTACTGCTAGCGGACGGCAAATTGTTCTATTAGCAGTCAAATTTGGTCATTTTGATAGCCGCCTCCATCATCAAAATAGTAAAAAATGAGCGACATGGATGAAACTAACCGTTTTCATTTACGTTAAATTTTAGGCTCTATAAAACTTTGGTAGTTAGATATATTCGTTTTTGTCATCAAGACAATAAATCTAGTTATTAATAGAATTAGATAATTATTTTTAATCACCTAATGAGGTTAATGATAACTATCACTACCGATAATAGTATTGATAATAATGGTTGTTTTTAAAATTTTTATTTTATTTTTAAAATTTGTATTATTATTTTATATTTTAATTATTTTTATAAAAAAAATTAATTTAAAAAGACATAAATATTCTTCTGATCAATTGAATTTAATAACTGAGTTTAATCAATGGGTGGGCATTTGGTTTTTTGAAAGTTTTTGCGTCAGCATATCATGTAAGGAAACCTTGGGTTTTGGCCTTCCTTATTGTATCTATAAACAAGTGATACGCTATCAAGATACTTCCCCGAGTCAACTCATAGATACGAAGGGCACATATGTCAAAACGTAATTTTCATAAATACTTTTTAATTAAAAATAAATACACATATCATTCCAACTGTAATTAAGATATACTAAATAGTAAATTTTGAATAATTTTGCTTTTATCAATTGAGGTTTAATCCTGGGGCGGATCAAGGTGCGGTCAAAGGGTTTTTTTCAACCAATTAATTCAGTTTAAAAAATTGGTTAGATTTGATTTAATTTGATTTAAATTCATTTAATTTAACTACAATCAAGCTTTAATCGAAGGGATCGGTTTATCTTTTAAATTGAATTAAACTCAAACTAAACAAATTTTGGTTCACTCTATCTTACAAATTCGATTATATTTAAATTTGATTTAAAATTTAATTTAAATTATATTAAATAATTATCAAAACAACATTGTTTTATCAATTATTAAATATTTTTTTAATTTTAATTAAAATAACTGAATTTTTAAATATACAAATTTAGTTAAGAACTTTAGGACTAAACCAATAATTAGTTAATATATTGCAATCCGGCAATCCACGGATACGGACTCTTATTAATATAAATAGAATTTTTAATCTATTATTTGCCATTTTCAAAATTTTAAACTAGTTTTTATTGACTATTCGGCTAAAAATCAGATAGCAAATTTACTATTTTCGGCTTAGAATTCAAAGTTTAACTTATACGTTAAAGTTTGAGCAAAGTTCGACATATATGCCACACTTTGAAAATATTGTAATTATATTATATAAGGGAAAGGGGTTTCGTGTGATTTTCCCTTGTCGTTTAAGAAAATATAATATTAGGTGTATCTGAGTTGTTAGTCAAATTACTATTTTTTATTCAAGATTTGATAATACGATAATTTTTTTCTTAATTAAAAAATTAAATTCTTATTTATCTGTTAAATTTGCTAATAAATTTTATTAAATTTTTTGTAAAATTACTAAAAAGACAAACATATCCTCAAAATAAATAACACTTTATTTTTTAACTTTTATTAAATATCTTTTATTTTAATTAATTTATATTGATTTCAATTAAAATTAATTAAAATTTTATTTTATTTAAATAAATGAAAATATTAATGATATATAATTATAAGTTTCAAAGTAACTATAATTTTAAAAATTTATAAAATGTTAATAAAAATTTTAAAAGTTTTTAAATTTAAGATATTTTTATAATTATAAAATTTTAATATATTTTTAAATAGTTTAAAAAATAATAACCATATCTTTTAAATAATACAACAAACTAAAACTATACATATATATATATATATATATATGTATTATAAATTATTAAACTTATAATATATTTTAAAAATAGGAAGGGTGAATATAAAAAATTTTAAAATAAAATAATATTTATTTATTTATATTTATTAAATTTTAAAACTAATATTTACATATTAAATTGTATTAAAATATTTAATTAAATCTTATAATGATTTTTTATTAAAAATAATTATTTTATTTTAATTGATAGATAGTAATTTAATTTTTTTTGATGTGACATTTGGTTGAACCATGTGTGGAAATTATCGTCTGGTCATTTTATTTATGGGCCAAGTGAAACATGCCGGCCCAAGAAATGGTAAGTTCCATTAGTAAAGTTTAAAAAAATTAATTATTCATTATTTTTTTTTGGTAAATAATTATTTATTATTAATCAAAGTTAAAAAGATATTTTTATTTTTTTAAATAAAAATTAAATTACAAATTTTATAAAAATAACTAAAATATAAAATATTAATAAATATTTAAAAAATAAAATATTAATATAAAATAGTAGCTATTGTTGTTAGTAACATCATTGATTGTAATGATGATAAACAGTCACTTAGTTTTATTAGGGACCAGATTCAATTGCCTCAATGGCCAAGGCGACTCATCTAAAATAGTTAAAAATGATAAATTTAAAATATTCAAACCATTTTCAACCTCTCTGATAGTAAAAACAGTTAGATTTGGTCATCTTCATTAGATATTTAGCGATCAAATTTGGTTACCTCTACTATCGAGATAGTCAAATCTAACTGTTAATAAAATCAGATGATTATTTTCAATCATTTGGTTATATTAATGATAATTACCATTATCAGTGATGTTATCGATAGTGGTTTATTTTTTTAAAATTTTTATTATTTTTTAAAATTTTTATTATTATTTTATATTTAATTTAATTTTAATATTAATATTATTTATTTTTATACATAAATTTTGATATTTTCAATGAACAAAACTGGGTATTTGGTTTTTTAAAACTTTATGGTTTTTTAAGAACCTTTAGGTGGGCATTAGGTATTTGGCCTTTTATTTATATTCAGGATATCAATTGATTGTTTTGTTCTATGATGGAAATAGAACAAGGGGCCAGGAGTCAAGGTGGCCATATAGACATACAGAAGTAGTCCAAGAGCTACACTTTTCGCATATCTCGACTCTCCGGAACAAGATGCCAAAATTAGTAACCAGTAACCACCGCCTCTCACAGCATAGTGGTCTCTCTGTTAGTGGGTGAGTCCCTTTCAGGTGCATCTTTCTTACCTGCAAGATGGGGCCGACAACTTATACTTCTGTTTCTTCCATAACTCCAATCTACTTTCTTCTTTCTCATATGAAATTCTCTTCTTTCTTTTTTTTTTTCGTTTTTCTTTTTTCTGCCTGTTCTTCTCTCTTCAGTAAAACCCAATTCAAACGAGAAGACGACCATGGAGCTTGTTCTTGAGTTTGCCTTCACTGTTGCTCTTTCTATTTTTGTCTCCTTTTTCCTTGCCAAGCTTCTTTCCGGGTCGTCTTCTTCTCGTTTGACTTACAATGATGAGTTGGTCACTGGAGAGCGAAAATTCCAAGCTAAGTTGAAAAGGAAGGGTTTTGAATGTGAGAGAAGGAATGGTTTAGTTGAAGAAGCTGTGGAGGTTGCTGATTTGGGTGAGACGAGGCAAGATACGCTAGTGCTGATAGAGATCTTGAAGGATGGTTGTGGATCATGTGATGATGTCAAGATTGACGAGAATAATGTTTTCAGAGAAGTGGAGATTGAATCTGGGAAAGAAATTGCCTATTGTGTTTGCGAATGTGAGGAGAATTTGGTGGTGGGAAGCTCTGAGAGTGAAAAAGTTGCTGACTTTGAGACAGTTTTAACTACATATGAGGTTTTGGATTTTGAGAAAGATTTAACTAAAGATGAAGTTTTGCCGGGTGAAAACGAGAAGGAAGAAGCAGATGATGGCAAATATTTTGTGTCTGAATGTGAAGAGATCGTTGTGGATAAAACTGGTGAGAGTGAACAGATTACAAAAATTGAAACAGAAGTTAGTAAAATTGAAGATGGTGTGACCAAAAGTGGAGAGATTGAAATTTTAGAGGGTGAAGCAGACCAAGATGGTGTTAAGGAGGTGTTGTTTGATGAGGATGATGATTGGGAAGGAATAGAGAGAACTGAGTTAGAGAGGCTTTTTGGAATTGCATTGGCATTTGTTGGGAATAAGAGTAATGCTGATCGTATTTCAAGTCTTGGAAGCGAAGTTAAGATTCAGCTCTATGGACTTCACAAGATTGCCACTGAAGGCCCTTGCCATGATCCCCAACCGATGGCATTGAAGGTCTCTGCTCGTGCAAACTGGTATTAAGCTTTTTCTTTCAATTTTGAGATCTATGTTTAAGTATCACATTTTGCTTGGATGTTAGTTTGCTTTAAAATGATTATTTCTACATTCGGTATATGTGGTCCATATTTTTGTTTGGGTTCACCGATGAAGAGTTTCCAATTTGTCTTACTTAGAATGCTCAAATTGGTTGGAAATTATGGGTCAGTTGGGTCCAGTACTTCCATGGAGTTGATTGGCTGCACATATATAGGAATTTGAATTGAATAAGCTCAAGTTCTGAGAAACGATTGTGTTGCTGATTTCAGAATTATTATTATTTTGGTGATTTAGCTCTGATATGGAGAGTATGTGCTGGTGGTATGTTGAGAATTTCAACAAACTGGTATTGATGTCTATATAATAAATTTGCCTATGAGAATGAGGAATGTAATGTTGATATACAGTGATATAAGTGAAAAGGAAAAAAATAAAAAAAATAAAAAATTTGGTTGGGTAAGATTACTGAATGAGAATAGTTATTCATTACTTAAGACTTTTTATGTAATTTTTATCACAAAGCTTGAACTTAGATTCTATAAGAATAGTGTTCTATAATGGGATGTTTGAATGCTTTCACTTTGTGTCCTGTCTCTTTCTGTTCTGATTGCTTTTCTGAATTACCTTCTCATATTCTTTCTCGTTTCTGTTTCTGTCGGTTACTTATTTTTAACTATAATTACTTTAAAAATGGTTGAAATTTGTTATGTTGGAACTTAAAATTACCTTCAGGGAAACCTCATCTAGTAGGAGAACATGAGATGGAGTTCAGGTCAGCAACCCACATCATAAGGGTTAGTAAAATTAGGTGGGGAGTTCTTTTTTACTTCGAAGATCTTAGCATAACAATCCATTGGGGTCTACAATGAAGGGGTACAAAGAATCAATTGAAAATACATTTTTCTAAGATCCCCTCTAGATTCTCTGGAGCCTGTTCCATTTTATCACATTTTCACACTTGATCTAATTTTCTTAGTAACCAAATACCCTGCAATGTCAATTCAAAATTAGGAAAATCAATGAACATCTTGAATCTCAATTAGTCATGTTTGAATGTTCTGTCATACAGCAAATTTTGAAATAGGCTCAGGACAGTAATGCTGATAAACTTAGTGTAAATTTGAAATAGCTAAACAAGCCCTTACATTTGAAATAGCTTGATTGCTGGACATATAAAATGCTCATGGCTTCATTGATGGAGGCAAATTTTATTTTTTGATAGGAATTCATGGAGACAGCTTGGGAACATGTCCCCAGAGGTTGCTATGGAGCAGTATATAACTGTTCTATTGAGAAACATTCCTGGGTGTATCCAAGATGAAGTCATTGTAAGTATTTCCTTCTGAAGCATGTACTGCTACCAGTCTCTTTGAGGCTTCAACAGTTGAGAAACTAAGAAATATCCTCTTTTGATGTACAGGGAGATAGCAAGCAGAATTTTGCTGATGCTGAAACTTGTAGAAAGCTAGCTTCTGATCTAAACAGGTGGAAAAGGGACCAACTGGCTGCTGTAGATGGGAGGTAGTTTTGCATAAAATACTTGCATTTAGATTGAATTTTATCAGGCTATTGGAGTTCCTTAGTCCTTCCCTTGTTTTTTTTCACTTCCACTATTGGAACAAGGTTGAGCTAATGCCATGTTCCTTAAAAGCTCTAACAATAAATATTTATTGGCTTTAATGACTTACCTGGTTCCAAATTCAGGCAATCGGGGTGCAATTCTATCTGAGTTGCTTCATCAACATAGGTGGTTCTCAGAAATCTCACTGCTTACAGGTGTGAAGGATGTTTGAGGTCACTTCTAGTACTGCTAGTATGAGAATGTTTATATGCAGTTAGATCTTATACTTTCAGTGCCATCACTGTACCTATGGCTATATCAATATTTTCCACACCGACATTGGTGGCTTCTTTGTCATCTTTGGATGGGCTCTGAATTTGTCTGCTAGAACATTTGAAATGGGATGGCACAGAGGTTATGTTAAAATGGGCAAAAGGTTATAAAACTCGAAAATTCATTCGATTATATAAAAGACATCAAACGGTCGGTTATGTTCCATATATCGTAGTTCATTTGAATCTTATTGTATTGTTCAAAATTTGTGATTATTTGAATTTTCATACATGTAATAAAATCGACGAAGAATGTCAAGTTAGAATAAGGAATATAATTATTCATAAGCTCGGATTTGACAATTATCCAATTTTCAATATAAAGCAAAATTCTCATAATTTTATTTGAATTTATCCATTTTTAGGTTGTTGCTTTAGATCGAATAACTTGATTATATTTGTCGTCAACACTTTGGATGTTAGATCTAATTTATCTCAGATGATTTAAGATTTTTAAAACGGAAGTCTATCGTATTATATGTGACTCATAGAATGTTTGTTATGATAGTTGGGAGTGAATTCATATCGAATTTATAATTCGATAATTATTACGCAATCAACGAAAATATTCGTGATTGATTTAAAACTATTAATTATATTTTTATTATATAATATTTCTTTGAAATTGAGGTAAAGGATTAGTTTTTACTTCAGACAATTCTTGATATATATTAATTGAAATTGGCATCAACATTCGAACGTTATTTGACTAATTTGCAATATTACACCAAATTAATATCAAAGTTATTATTAATAGATTCTGTTTAGACTCTTAAAAATAATTTATTTTAATTAATTTCCTCCAATTTAATGTGGCCAAGAAATCTGAAAAAAGGAGGTTGGAGATGGCAACAAGCTAGAGGAAAGACAAAACACATTCCTATGGGCGGTACTTGCAGATTTATTTATCATCTTGTCCCAGTTGCAGTTACAGAACTCCCATTGAGGACCACGCGAATCTGACACTCACTTCTGCTATTTCTATTGTATCTTTTCATAAACAATCTATGATCTAGGGTTTTTGTGAGATCTGATTAATCTCAATCGTTCCTTTCAAAATTTAAAAGCGAAAATGGGCGTCGTAATCGAAAGCTCCGTTTGGGAGCCAAGTCCGTGTCTCCATGTATTCATATTCCTCTCGTGCTTCGTTTCAATATTTGTCCTTCCTTATTCATCAAACAAACCTTCCTCTGTTTTCGACTTTGGACTCTCCTCTGCGTTTCTTCGCTTTCAACGAAACTTCCTCTTCATCTACTCCCTCGCTTCAGGTAACCTTAGTATCCTTTTGATCGTGGAGTTAAGTAATATATATATATATATATATTAAAAAATTTGAATTATGATTATGTTTTTTAATTGTATTATTACGTTTTGGTATCAGTAATGGAAGGTTTGTGGTCGGTGTTTGGAGAGTATGAGTTGGTTTACTACGGTTTTAGTAAGGAACAGATGGTGTTGCTTCTTTGTCTTGGCTATGCAGCTGCTCTCTTTGTTGGAACTTCTCTAGGCCTGCTCTCTGATTTAATGTAAGTTCATTTGTTAATGTGCTTTCGTTAATCATTCATGCAATGTTTTCCAGAATCGGTAAATTGCAGACTGATTAACTTATTGATTTGTCTCCAACAACATATGACAATTATTATGGATTCAGCTGTAAAGAAGAAGAATAATGTATTCACTATTTTGGAATCTAAGAGCTTTTATTATGTAGGGTGCAAACTATGAAACATTAAGATATGATCTTGTCTCTGTGAGTCAAAGGGACAATAAATTTTCTTTGATATTTTGGGTATACTTTAATAATATTTTTAGTTTGAATAATGATATTTTTTACATTGATTTTAGTTGATTGATGAAATAATTGGTGTTGTATTGGAGCACCTAGACAAAGTAGAGGTTGTATTATGTTACATTTTGATAGCATCTTCATGCTCTAGGATTTCCTATATATGTGGAAATTTGTGGCTCCGCAACTAATTATTTCATGTTTGTGTACTGTAGAGGTAGAAAGAAAATTTGTTTGGTATTCTTCATCCTGCACCTCTTTGTCGGCATATGGAAGAAGATTTCAGTGCATCCAGGCATCTGGGTTGCGCATATTTGTTTGTCTCTTGCCTCCTCGGTATTTTCTTTTAATTTTGAGGCATGGGTGGTTGTTGAACATGAAAAGGTTTGTGTATATAATCGTTTTTTTCTTGCATCTCACATGGTTTCTGTGAATATACTATTCCTTTTCTTTCTTATAAAATATATTTGTATCCAAAAGATTGGTTTCAGTTTTCTTTATCCACATAACACTTTTGGATCACTACTATGTGACATCATCTGCACATGTGGAGAAATCATTCATGGTTGTTTATACATGTTTTCTTTTTGCAGCTAGGGCACAGGCAAGATTCTTTGAGTGACACCTTCTGGTTAATGACTTTCTTTGAGTCTGCATTCCTAATTGGAAGTCAAATACTCACGAACTGGTTGGTGGGGAGTAATGTGGAGAAAGGCATATCGTCTCCTTGTAATGCATCTATTTTCCTGGCAATATTAGGAGTTATCTTGGTCACAAGAGGATGGACAGAAAATCCACTGGTGGAATTTAAGGAATATAAGGCATCATTCTTTACACATATTTTTGGTGGTAAGAATTTTTTATTTTTGCTTGTGGTGCCTAATTTGAATTTCAAAAGCAAATACTTAATTGTTTTTTATACTTTCAGTGGGGCAGTAGGTTCATTATTCGTGGTGACAAATGCATGAAAGTTTTGTTAAAAGCATTGGATCTATTTGATATCATCCATGATTTAGATAAACATATTCTGGAGCCATTGCTTTATTCTGACTGTACTTCTTGCATTATTGATTAGGGTCTATTTATAATTTGCACTTGATAGGCATATATCATTCATGTGACTGTTTTGCTTATCATTCTAGCTATGATAAAATTAAAGTCATTAATTTGATTTTTGAAAGAGAGTTAAGGGAGTTTCTTGTAGTTTATTCTAGAAATTTATGGCATTGCTTTTAGGGTCTTAATGTAGGATAAGCATTTCTTTTCAGTTTAGAGGATTGATATTATTCTATCATCTGAAGATTCAACCCTCTGATCACCAATTATGCCTCGAGAATTCTGGTTTGCCTTTGTAGGAATTTCCATTTGATTTTTTATTTACCAAAGGAGTTACCTGCATGTAGCTTAATTTAGTTTATACCAAATGCATAATATGATTGATTTGGCAGAAATAGGAGTTACCTGGTCCAAGAATTTTAGAGATGCATGTGAAAATCCTACTGGGCAGAGTGAATTTTTTGTTTGCTATGACTCTTTTGAATAAAATGTCTTCTCACATTGTAATTTATATTGTTGCTGAATTGTGTATGATAACCAGATAAAAGGATATGGCTCTTGATATGGGCACAAGCTTGCCTTCAATTTTCGATAGCGGTCTTCTGGATTCTGTGGGCCCCAACATTGGTGGTATGATCCTATATCTTATTGGAAGAGCTAACAAATTGCTTCTCATTTTTGGTTTTCATCACTCATTTTATTCCTTTCATTACTGGAGATTCTTGTAACTTCAAGAATTTTAGGCATTATGGCTAGCTTTGCCAAGGTCATAATGTTTTTCGAATAAAGTTCATGTTTTGTGACAGAATTATGGTGAAATCTAGGTTATAGTACTAAAGTGTACGAACTTTGTGAATTTTCAGGATACATAGTTCTCTTACAAAGGTTAAGTGCTCAAATGACAAGCTGTTTGTTTACATGTTGTCAAATTAACAGGGTAAAAGTGCGTAGTGGCAGAACGTAAAGAGAATATAGAATACCCTAACCAAACTGCTTCACAATTACAATGTGGTTAAATAAATTATTCAATTGAAAAAGATGCTTTTACAAAAAATGAAAAAGAAAAAACTAAGAATATAACTTGCAGTTATTTTGTAATGAGTGATTTATGTTTTTTTTCATTTGATTTTAGGCTGATGGGCGAGAAGTGCATCTAGGATTGATATATCCATGTTTGCTTGGTGCAAGAATGCTGGGAAGCACTGTATTCCCATGGCTCATTAGTGGACCATCTTCAATTCGGACTGAGGACTGCCTATTGTATGCATTTGTTGTACTGGGTTTTGTCTTGTCTATAATAGCTTATGATTATCAGGTATGAACATGTCACATATCTTAAAAGGATGAAGAATTATGTTAATCTGTTCTGATTCTGGCACTAAATAGAAGTTGACATCATCTATCCATGATTTGCAGGAAATTGGAGTCTTAGTCACATTATTCTGCTTATTTCATGCCTGTGTTGGCTTGATTCTGCCTTCACTTGCTAGATTGAGGACCATGTACGTTGAATTAGTGTTTATTTTTTTAATGTAATTGTGGTTAAGTTTTTTAGTGAACTTTTATTGTTTGATAATCTGTTTCTTGTTGTCTTTGCAGGCATGTGCCCAATGAGTTGCGTGGAGGGATGATCAGCCTTTCTCTGGCTCTTGCAAATGCAGCAATTCTTCTTTTTCTATTGCAGGTGTGTATTTCTAACTTAGATCTTGGAACATGAGAGACACTATTTGTTTTCCATGCATCTGCTGTTTAACAAACCAATGATGACTATGATAGAACTGTAGGTTTCAATGCAGCAATCAATCTTTTCTTTGTGTGATGCCTGTCTTCGTGGAGAAGTGAGGGTAATATACTTGGGTTTGAGGATTGTCCTGTCCAATGCTGAATATCTGTGGCTTTGATTATTCCACAATGGTGAATGGATTGCAAATTTTATGACAGGAAAGATACTATGTTGACTGGCATAAATGATTTTATAAGATCACCAGTTCTTTTTGATGGTCACAAATCAATTTAAAATAAATAAATCGTAACCAGGTTGAGATGATGTTTTGAGAAGATACTTTTTCACATTAGTTAATAAAGCAACTATAAACCTTTGTAGAACTTGATTGAACTGATCAACCTAGGGCTCAAGCAGGTTGAATCTAGTCTTATGTGAGAATTTTCTTATCTAATTATTTTAGTGGTTTGGCTTAGCAATGAGCCTCCAAATCTATATTTTGGAAGAGATATATATTACAGCCACTTTGAATTTTTTTGCTTAAGCGTAGAGTCTGCATCTTTATTGGTTTGTTTGCCTGCTAGCTCGTCTAATGATTACTCCCAACAAATAAACCCAGCTTTCAGAGAATAGATAGAGCATGTTCTATTCTTAAGATGCCATCCTTTCAGGGGAGAAAAAATCCTCTCATTCTAAAATAATAATTGTTGAGAGTTTGGTTAGAAGTTGGGGTAAACTTCATTACATATATTACTATTTCTTTGTGATGCTGGATAATCTTGCTTCTCAAACTGTTCTAAGTTACCTCAGTCCTGAAAGGACTCTAAAATGTTCTTAGCATGGTTTGGTGTTTGCTTCATTCCACAGTACTGTTATAATTGAGAGTACTGTTATAATTGAGACTATGTATTCATTAGTATTACATATGAACGTTATCATTGAGTTTATATATTTATTTATTTATTTAAATGAGTTTAGATGTTTGCCTTGATAATGTTGCAGAGAGGCTACTATCACAAAATAGAGAATGCAGCAATGATGGCATTTGCGGCCCTTGGGCTGTTCTCAGCAGCTGGTTGTATGCATTTATTGAAGAGGTGGGGAAAGCAACCATACCAAAATTCCCACAAATTATGATTTCCTTCCCTGATTTTGTTTTAAGCTCTGGTTGGTGGATTGTTGGTGTCTTACATTTATCACCTATTGGTAGACATGAAAGTGAGATGCATTTACGATAGTGAAACACATATGTGCTGTCTAGTTCCAGTTGAAGTATTCGAAGAGGCATCCATCTGATTATGGAAATAGGGAAGAGACTATGAAGTCAATCAAGTTCAGTTTTAAGGCTTGCTAAACTTCATAGTCTCATAATGTCTATTACACGAAGCAAGGAGTTTGTACATAAGTAATTTTTGGTCGTTGAATCCTGCAAGTTTTGACTTTCAAGTTTGAGATACAGGCGGCTCTAAAGCCTTGCAGCTAAGCCAGAGTGATTGAACATGTTCGAGATACAGGGAAAAGCTTGCCTCTGATAAAGTCAACTTTTAGATGGATGTTAACCTGGTAAACTCTAAAAGCCGCCAACTAATAGGAGCTGAAGTTTTCTTGCTCTCGAAGTTGAAAGACTTGTGATTTGTGGTATGTATAATAAAATTGAATTGAAGGCGATATTAAATTGTTATAATAATTCTTTGAGAAAGATGCTCCTCTCTTCTGCCTTTGTGTGTTCTGTAGCTCGCACAGCTTTGAACCTTATACTCTAGAGAACAGAGATCAGGCTCTTCGTTTTTTCTTCCTACTGAAAGGTTGGCCCCTAATTCACTTTGGTCTGATAAAATTATGGGACTGTACTTGGCAAAAATGATATTTAGAATCCAAGATTTTAAGTTTGTGACAGAGTTCCTATTTCTTAAAACTACAAGCATTAAGTAGCTTAAAAAAAATTAAAGAATTTGGTTTGTTTATTTTAATTAAATTAATAACTGAATATTTTTCTCTGTGGAATGTTTTGGTTAATGTTAGGGATTGATTGAATTGGAGTTGATTTCGAGCATGGGTTTGCTCATATTCGGATTGGTTCAAAGGAGTTAAACCTGAGCTTGATATGAAGGGCCAAGAATTTCAGAATACATTGTTCGACCTGGCTATAAAACAAATAAACAAGCAAACAAGAAAGTGTATCGTGCATGTGGAAGCACGAGCGACACATGCAAAATTTCGTGCAAGGCAACAATTGCCACGTTGAGCCAGCGACCCTGCTTCTAACCACAAATAATAAGATAAAGAACACACAACTGGACTAAACCAATGGATATTTGGATGGTGCTACAAAAAAAGGTCCTTGTCTTAACACTCTCTTGCTCCACAAAAAATGCAATAGAACCATTTTCTATGTATTGTTCTCCTCCACGTAAATAATAAGTGGTCCCTGAAAAAACAATAATGCAGCTCTCTCTTTCTAAGTAGAGAGCTTAAGATCATTCTGCCAGTTTTTATTTTGCCGCATCGATAGAAGTTAAAGCTTTCTAAAAATAGATGCTCAGACTAAATGTTTATTGCTCTATAATTCCTAGTGCAACACAAGTCAAGCTTGGGAGCAGCAGGGGTTCATGGATTATTAATTATCACAGAGCTCAGAAGTCACCTTGGGGGCTTTCTGTCAGGGCCTTGAAAGATGAAACAGGTGGGGGAACAAGCAGTTCTCCAGGCAGGAGCTGGGATCCTGGTTTGGAAATTGAGGTCCCTTATGAACAAAGGCCGGTATGTTGATGCTTCGTCTAATGCTTAGTAGTGGCAACTTCGTTTGCTCCCTGTTGAATAGAAAGATTAAATTCGTCAGTTAGCTGTATATACAAGTCTGAGAGGGATTATAACAACACAATATACATTTATGTACATATATTACCAGAAAGACAATAAATCAGAAGAACCGATAACAAAAATAAAAGAAGCATGAGAATTATAAGTATCACAGGTAGAAAGAAACGCTACAATTAATTTTGGAAACACTATACCTGTGATTTACAATAGTCAAAAAACACTTTAACAATTATTTGTTCTGTATTAGGTGAACGAGTACTCATCTCTGAAAGATGGAGTCCTGTATTCATGGGGCGAACTGGGAGCAGGGCAGTTTCTCCTTCGTCTTGGGGGTCTCTGGCTAGTTACTTTTACAGTTCTTGGAGTTCCAATTGCAGCTGCAAGCTTCGATCCTTCAAGGGCAAGTTGATAATGAGAGTTTTCTTTAAGTACACAGTACATTAACATTACAATGATAAGAGCGGAACCCATTTGTGCCACTGCTATCATAGATCTAAAAATATTTCTCAATCATTGGTTGGTTCCAAGGCCTTGAAAGAGGTGGAAAAAAGTGGATGCAATTAAAGTAGAAAAACAGATTCTTTATTAACAAAAAAAGCAGTCAAAATGGGTTGTTCTGTAGAAAGTGGCACGTTGTCTTCGTGTTATGGTAGTCAAAACCATATTCTGAAGTAAAAATCATCATGCACAGATCATTATTGACACATTATAATAAAACCTACCAAGTGAAGAGTACAAATATAAGACTAGTTAGACACATTCCATTTTCTGAGAAGCAGGCTACTATAATATCAAATGTGCAAATACTGCAGGAACCTCTAAGATTTGTGCTAGCTGCTGGAACAGGAACTCTTTTCCTAGTATCACTGATTGTCTTACGGATATATCTGGTATGAGATACCTCCTCCTTCATGTTAGAATTGTTTCAGTACGTGAGTTAGTATGCTGATTATGCAGTGTTCACTTACTCTTATAAAGCACTTCTGGAAGAAAACCATGCCAAGAACAGTATACTTGCAACCTAAGTACTTGAGACTCTGATATCTATTTAAGTGGACAACCAAAAATGAATAAATGAGCCAAACATTTAAGTATTGATTGTGCAAAATTGACAACATTTAGTATATTGAGTTGACTTTACATACCGTGGTGAAGGCTTCAATAGCAATATTGTCTGTGGAGAAATTAAGCTTTTACATGGGCATTTCAAGACCCCTCTACGGGGAGACATTTCAACTCAAACACTTGCATATAGCAAGAAAATGATCTGCCCAACAATGAAAGTAAAAGGGTACAGGTTGAGCTATTCTGTGACAAATTAATTACACATCTGAAAGAATAACAAGAGGTACACGTACCATAAAATTAGATAGATGGCAAGCTCTTAAATAAGATACAACATACAATTCCGACTGCTTGTGTCTCCCACAGTCATATATTATCAAATAGCTTATTGTATTCAATGATGTAATTTTTTCTTTCAAGAACTCAGAATTTATTTAATTGTGGTAATGTAATGAAATATTAATCCATAGTTTTGCTTATTGCAGGGATGGAGTTATGTAGGTGATAGACTTCTATCAGCTGTGATACCATATGAAGAAAGTGGCTGGTATGATGGACAAATGTGGGTAAAGCCACCAGAGGTTAGCACATTTTGAACTCGTCTCTCCTTTCTCTATCTCCTTCACTTTCCTTCCATATCTGGTTGATGAGTGTAAGTCAGAAACATGCAGCAATGTCCTTACTAATTCAAGCATACTGGGTTTGGAACCCAATTGATTCACAAATCATACAAAACTTTTCAACTAAAAGACACACTAGAGAGCATGAGTCAAGAGACTTCATATGGGTAATATATAACAATGATAAATGGGGTAAGAAAAAAAGTGAAAATCTTTTGCGATGTTTTGAATTAGCTTCTATTATGCACCCTGAGGCTACTAACTATGATCTACAATCTTTCACACTGGATTTATTGATAGGATTACAAAGATAGCAAAAGTTATTTAGTAGAAAACATAACACAAGCAATTTTGAAGAAAATAAAATCAAATGATGTCAATTTTTTTTTTTTTTGCTTTCTGCTTTAGCCAGATAAGCTAAATGATAACAATAAAAAATTAAATAGAACAAATGTCTGAGATCATGTTATATCTAAACTAACACAGAATAGATCCTGAACCATTCATTTTCCTATAGCAATTAAAAGTATTGAGACAGAAAGTGTCAAGGAACTTTAGTAACCTATTCAGTGCCAAGATATTTAAAGAGATATGTCAGTGGGCCACAAAGCAGGAAATATTTGATATCAGGTTAAGCACCATGCTGACAAAATAATAATGCAGAAAAGTGTAACCTTTTGAGTTACCTGCATTTGGCTAACATACTAAATTCAACTGACAGCCAATAAGTTCTACATAGAGAATAATGGCAGTTTGGTTTCGGCATTTAATCTGGACTGATATCTGCTGTCCAACAAATGCAAGTTAGGATCTTGACATGAAAAGGTAAAAGTTATATTAAGATAAGAACTTAAGAAGAAAAAGAAAGGTAAAAATTTAGTTGTTTATAAGACCTTTACTATAGTCCATACAGATTTATCTGCTAATTGAGTAATCTAGAGTGATGGAATAAAAAGAATACAAAAGACTTGAGGATTACTTTCACTGATAATTAAAAGATTTATTAGAAGAACAAAGCATAAAAAAAAAAAAAGGCTCAACTGCAGGGCTGGTATAATAAACAGCCTTGCCCTTGATGACACATAAAGAGTCAGCAGACAATCACACAATTCTGAAAAATGAAATGAAAAAAAGAAAGCATAAAGGCGAAATTTTGCAGCTATATTCTCCATGGATTAGATAACTCCACTGAGAATAGCTTGTTTTTCCTTGGCAGGTCCTTGCTCGTGATAGGTTATTGGGTGCTTACAAGGTACAATCAAATTGATATTTGTAGTTCTGTAAACAGAAGCATGCATGTCCTGGCAAAGTTTGTGTACCAAACCAAACAATATACAGTACTTAGTCATAATTTTGAACACGTATACTATTTAAACATCAAGCATTGAAGACAAATATTTACATGCATTTCTGCTTAAAATGCCTCATTACCTTCTACAGCATGTTTAACAGCTCTCTGAGGTGGAATTTTTGTGCTCTTTATATGAATGAGACTCATGTGGGAATTTATGCTTCTAGGTTAAACCAGTCATCAAATTGCTAAAACAAACACTGGTAGGAACTGGAGCATTACTTGTGACATCAGTGTTGCTGTTTATCTTTGCTACACCAGCGCAGCATTTCTTTCAGACAACCTTCTCCACAAAAGAGAATCCCTTCAATGATCCAGTTGAGAAGACTGAAAAGAAGTCTAACATAAGGTATGTACAGAAAATAGAGATTCCTACCCTTCAATTCTGAAGTGCTTTGAACACTTATCACCACTTTCTTATATACGAAGAAAAGAGGAGCTGCTTCAATTGCCAGTGGAGGTCAAATCTGATG
The DNA here is from genome assembly GCA_026122585.1 of Anacardium occidentale. NCBI lineage: Eukaryota > Viridiplantae > Streptophyta > Magnoliopsida > Sapindales > Anacardiaceae > Anacardium > Anacardium occidentale. Next base: position 438,628 of record JAJEJH010000116.1, on the reverse strand, counting down.
ATGACTTGGCAGCAGCAGCTGCTGAGGCTGCTGATGGAAGACCTGTCTACTGTAGAGATAGATATTATCGTGCATTGGCAGGTGGACAGTACTGCAAATGGGAAGATCTGCTGAAGTAAAAGAAAGTAGAGAGGCATGGATTAATATTAATTTCATATCATCAACTGATCTGTAATTTGCATTCAGAGGAACACTTCTTATAAGTTCAACATTCTATCACATTTGTCTAACAAAACCATTTTGACGATTTAAGAAACAGGGAAGTCAAGTGAAATGTGAAAGAAACAAATGATACAGAAACGAACAGATAAAATTAATTGCTCAGTATCAAGGAGAGCAATATATCAAAGTTACAACTATGAAATCCTTCAATTGGGGAAGCCATATAAACTGTTAGGCTTGAGGCTTGTTCCAACAAGATATACAACAAAACAAAAATGTGAATCCAGCAATTATAAACCTACCCCATATAATTGAATTTTACCTAGAATACACTATCATTTTACCAAGTGAGCCTTCATTTTAACAAAATTGTAGCCAAAAGAACTCTCAATAGAATCTCTAACCTTCCTTTTTGACCTCCAATTAAAGAGTCATCTTTCTTTTCTTGTCTTGATGAACAACTATAATGAACAGCTTCAAGAACCATCATTGAATGAATTACAGAAGCACAGGAAGAAATCCACTCTCTTGATATATATCCTATGAATTATCTTCCTGAAAAATCATAACAAGATGATGGTAGGCCCATTGTTTTGACCACCAATAGTCCTCTCACTTACATGCCTGAAGAATAACAACTTCGGGAACTATTGTTTCAAGAAGTAAGCAAAAGGATTTGCTTTAAAGACAAGGCCACACACAAAAATATGCAGGATAAGAGGAAATCTTCCTCAGTAAACAGAGTCCAGAAGGAGAGAGTGGACCTCTCAAATGTCCACATTATCAACTTCTGCAACTTCATTGTTCAGCTTTCTTTGTTTTACCAACAAATTTGCAGTATTGTAATTTTCCAATAAAGCCTATAGTTCCCAGCTTTCAATTTATGTTTAGAGTGTAGAGAAATACAGAAAAATTGCATCTCCACACTGCCTTTTATAAGCGCCTCCGTTCTCACTTACGCGTGTTTCGTCCTGAGGTGGTTCCTGAACCTCCTCTGCTGCCAATTGGTTGCAGGACTTGTTGCCACCTGTTTTCTCAAGAATTGATTCTCCAATTGCAGTCTTGTTTCTCTTCCTTGAGACATATACCCTGGACCTAACATGGTTCCAAGTGGAACCCTTGATCCAACTGCACCATCCAAAAAAGAATCCATAGAAAATTCTCCACTAGTATGGAAGGAACCTTCATCTTAACTAAGCAAAACATGAATGTAATCTAGAAAATCTTCATTTTGAATACTGTCAAAGTAACTTTTAGACGGCGCTCTAGTAGCCACATCAACCACCCTTCCAGAGACATGCAATTCTAAACCTCTATATGCATCTGATTTATAACTTGTAATGTTATTGGCTTGTTGGGGAAAATTTTGAACATCATTTACTACATTAGAATTTATACAAATGCCTGCATCCTCAACAAACCAACACATATCCAAACTCATAGGAGTCAGTTGTTCATTGCAGGCAAAAAACAATCCGGGATTAATTATCAGCCAAGCAGACTATTCCAAAAAGATCATACCCTGAAACCAACTGCCGCACCTCTGGAGTTTCATACAAAGACCACTCCTCAACTTCAAAGCAATCGGGAAGAAAGCCCATGAACTCAATTAGAGAGCCATAGTGTGCTGCAAGTATAGCTGAATAAAAATCTGCTTTTAGTTCTTCAAAGTAGCCTGTTCCAGCTATGAAGAACTTCTCTGACACTATACCATTTACAGCAAATCTATACCACAAAGACAAATATTACTAATATACCAAGCAGTGACAAGGTACATACATGTAAAAAAAAAAAAAAAAGAAAGAAATTGTTTATCTGCATGACTCCATCTAAGTATCAACTCCAGCAAATTTCCACATGCACCATCTGTTGATTTAGAACGCATTCCAGACCTTAGAATAAACATAAAATTCAACTGTTTATGCGATTAAAATTAATTCCTGTATTAAAATGGGTTTCGACTACTAGTGCCAACTTCCAGTCTCATAAAAATACAACAAACAGAACCATGATGAACAAATCTCGGCTGTCTATTATAATCTAAATTGTATTCTTTTCGCAAACAGTTATTTTATATACAATCTAATTAAGTAAACAGAAAATATCCAATAACATAATTGCTTTTCATTCAAACTGATTTTAATAGGTTAATAGACGGAGTTTGCGCTCATTCTCCATAAACAATTCAAGTTAGCCCCGTATTTATTCGCACCAAACAAAAAGAAAAGGAGTATTACATTAAATTCGATCAAAATACAGTTGCAGTCCCAGTCACAAGGAAGTTCCAAAATATCCTAAAAGATAGAATAAAGCATTTTCCATATACATTTTTCATTTGCAATGAGTTAAATCAATCATGTTATCAAAAGTCAGTCAGAACTTATTATTCTAGAATTCAACACTCAGAATCAATCTCTAAAGGATTCCAAGTTTTATTATTAATTCTAGTCCTAACAATTCTAACTAAAACTTTTAACTTCAAAGTCTTAGATATTAAGGCGGATATCCCTGTCAAATCACGTGATCAAACTTGAAATTAAACATATCTAAGACATGCATACACACCTCATCAGCTGCAACGATTTGAATAAAAAGTTTAGAAGAAGATCACTGGTTCTTCGACTCAGCAAGGATGGGGTGAGTCTCACCTTGGCCAATTTTCGAAACGAAGCTTTGATTTCGGAGAATGAGCTGGTCTCCTGTACTCCTAATATATTGCACGCGTTTTCTAAGGGAAATTATGTCCGATTCGACTCATTGCGACCTTTACTGAGCCACCTAGTCGTAGAACTCGGATGTACGAAGAATGATCGCCAACTCCAAAGAGTTGCTACAATCAGGCTGAACTGAAAGGGATGAAAGTTGCCGTCGACGAAAGAGTCCGGCCAGAAATGCCATTCACTTAATTACTTTAAAATTTTAATTCGGAATCTGACATAAGATGCGACTGAAATGATGATGAAGCTATTGCGCAGGAGAAACGTGCCGGTGCAGACCGTGAGACGAAGCTTTTGATAGTGGCGCGGCGGTGCCAAGTCTTGCAAGGCTTTTTTCCTTTGGGCCTAAAGTAGTTTACCAGAATCTTGATGGGCCTTTTAAAGAGTGGGCCTGAACTTTTTAAGTAAGAGCCTTATTTTTATCTCATTTGTTAAATTTATTAATAAATTCAGTTAAATTTTTTATATAAATCATTAAAAAAATTAAAAGTACTCTTGAACTAAATAACATTTTCCCCACGCATTAAATTGATTTATTTTCATACATAAAATAAATAAATCGATTATTTTGGTGAAGAAAATAATTTGTAATCACACCTAATTATACTTTTTTTTTTATTGTTTTAAAAAATAAAATAAGAAGTCTAAAATTATTATATAACTTAGATTAAAAAACATATATTTTTTAATCATTAAAAATAATTTTTATATTTTATTTAAATATTAAATTTTTATAAAAAAATAGATAAAAAATAATTAATAAATAGGTGTTTAAATTTTTATTAGTTAAGAGGCGAATCTTTTGCCTTTTCAGAAAACTTTATATCCGAATAAGTCCTTCGGCCTAATAAATAAATTCATTAATTTGAAAACATTGGTCAACATTTCTGATTGATAATTCTGGTGAAGAAAATGATCTGCAATCACACCTAACTATACCTTTTTTATTGTTAAAAAAGAAATAAAATAATAAAGCGTGGAGGAATCATGCTGGGCGGCATTGTCTAGTATCTATGCTGCACGCAGCGTTGGAGTAAACTATTATTCAGGAGAGTGACGGACCAACCTCCATTATAATCCACCCAACTAAAACGCCATTGAGTGAAAGCAAGACCGACTCCCAACATTTCAACGAACCTGTTTTCTTTATGATAAAAGATGGGCTGCCGTTCAACTTGTGCCGCAAATTTGGAAACTGAGGCCAGCAATTTGCAATATAAAGCGAGCCTTTTTCCACCAGACATCGTCTCAGTCATTTACAGTCCGGAAATGGCTGCAAAGAACATGATTTTTTTTATGTAGCTGAATGACTATTTTCCACCCAACTTTTGATAAAACGCCTTCCCGCCTATTATGTTTGAAAAACCAAGTTTTCATCCCTCTGTCAAATTATTTTTATCATTTTAATATAATATTATAATAGAGATATATTTTCACAAATTATTGTTTATCCTCGAATATATAATTCTATATTATTAATATTTTGGATAAGCGAAATTTTTTATTATATTTAATTAAAATTAAGGAAAAATAATTTAATTAATTATTTTTATTTATTAAAATGCAATTTTATTCAATTTTTTTTCCATTTTTTTGAAATTACTCTCTTTTTTACACGTAACGCATATCCAGTCATATGTGCGGCACATATAGAATTTATAATCGATGATTTCTAATTAATACACACTTAGACAACATGTGTACATTTGGCATCATACTCATACCCAAAGAAAAATCTTATACTAACGAGTTTCACTATTGTTGAAGATTTGTATGTACGTGTATTCATGTCGCTTGATATACATGTGAATTACGAAAGTCAGTGATTTCAAAATTTACTTGTACCATGCATAATACACATGCACCTATACGAGCCAAAAAGAGAGAGTTTCGTAAAAACGGAAAAAAAAATAGATTTATATTTTAATTAATAAAAATGATTATTTAAATTATTTTCCCTAGAATTAATATAAATTAGAATAAAAAATATTTAATAAAATTTTGAAAGTAAAATATAATTTATCATGAAAGTATTGTTTGTTTTATAGTAATTTTATCAAAAAATTTAAAGAATTTCCTAATAAATTGAAAAGTTAATAATTTCAAACTTAACAAACAAGAATGCGTCTTTTGCATTAATCTTGGGTGGAAAAGAGCCATCTCTCCTTTAAAAAATCACATTTGACACCTGCTAGTATTATAAACATCAGAGTAAGAGCATGCACATAATCAGAAGACCACTTAAAATATTTACATATCCTATGAAGACAACTTTATGTCCCTATCTGTGCTTTTTGTTTGCCAACTTGGTATTATTTATTTGCAGAAAACTTTCAAAGTAGACCAAACGCTTCTCACTTCTCGACCAACTTGTCGCATCTACAATGCGAATGGATAGATTCTTATTCGATGTACTAGAAAAAAGTATATAAATTTCAAGAAATAAGAGATTTGGGTCGATCAATTATGATCGTCCATCTATTATTATATAAAATACTTAATTTATTAAAATAGATAAAAAAGTCTAATCTTTACGTCATCAACTAAATAAATTGTATTTGATGTAAACATATTAAAAACAAAATGAATAAACTAATCAAATAACATATATCGTATTAAATATAGAGTACTCAATCATCTTTAACGTGTATTAATCTTAACTATACATTTATTTCCTTAATCAAAGGAGCATGAAAACTAAGAAAAACCTCTAGGCATCATATGCATTTGAATGATGATAATGTCCTCCCCATTTAGGTATAAAAACCGAGAGAAACAAAAGGAGGGAATCTCTTTTTCAATCATCTTAAGATGTATTTGATTTATGAAACATACATTATTTTAAATATTAATAAGTATAAAATAACAATATGTTTAGATAAATTAATATATACAAATAATTGCGATTATTATTTGGTTTGGTGAATCTTTTGTTCTTAGAGTCAAACTTCATAGTATATTTTCACTCAAACACTTTAAAAGAAAAATTAAAAAATTGTGATTCTTATTATCACATTGTATGTGTATATGTATATTTGTGATTTTATAAGTTATAAAAACATTTATAAAAGTTTTTAAAATTATTTAACCTCTATATGTTTTAATAATAATAAAAATCATTTTAAAAGATCTAATGTATCTTTGGTATAATTAGAATCACGAATAAAATAAAACAAAACTGATTTATGTCTTGTAGGCTATATATACGATCATAACTGAATCATGTACACTTATATATAATTTATTTATATAGATTTTCATGGGCATCATGAGAAAGTCCATACTTGGTTTTGTGATTTTTATGGGTTATAATTTTGGTCATATACGCTAATGACATGCCAATTACAGTTCAATCACCAGCAAAGTGATTTTGTGAACAAGACCAGTACATGAGTCAAAAAGAGTTAATGGAAAGTCAATAATCAACTCTCATATACTCTTGTGACGATTGAAGAGTCATGCTCATGACTATGCTAAAGGGTGTCACAACATGTGAGTCACGCCAAATTGTTTTTGTGCATAATCAAGCAAAGGAACCATGCTCATGAGCCTAGTAGATTCATGTTTGTGGTCATGAAAAGAATAGTCACGCTTAATTTTGAAGCATTCATTTTCTCATATAGGCGTATCCTACATGACTCCATACCTGACTCTAGAAGATGAAGAGTCCAAATAGTTATGCCTGTGACTGTTTACGTTATGCTTATGTACTTGCTAGTAGTAAATTGTGGTCACGCCCATGACACCATATGTATTGCCATTCACAAGAGTACAACTTGAGTTTTACTAATTGTAACGACTCTATTTTTTCTCCAACAGATTTTTTCGTTGTCCAGCAAGCTCAATGCTATAAATTGGAGCCCTTTAAAAGTAAGAAATGTTGGAGATAATATGCAATCAACTCAAGAATAAGTTTCTTTAATTCTCACTCTTCTTCTCTCTCTAATCTCATTGTATATTGTTAAAAGAAATTTGTGTGTATCAAATTTGTTAATCTACCTTTGATAGGCATTTTCTTTTGTGAAATTTGCCTACAAAATACTTTGAGTGTAATATTGTATAATTAGTATAAACGGAAAAATCCCAAGTCAACTATTGTATGGGCACAATTTTATATAGTTAGTGTAAACGATTGAACGCAATCCCATATCAACTAGTGGAAACTTAAAATAGGTTTGTTTGAAGAAATGTATATAATAGATTTATGGTTAAAACTCTGAACCACTCTAAAATTGATTGATCATTTCTTTCTCCATAACTTTTACATTGTTTATATTGCTTTGTATTGTTTATATTTGATTGTTGTTGGAATTGAATTTTTCGGTTGGTTTATCATTTGATTGCATAATTAGTTTGATCATTGTTTCACTAACATTGATTTTTGGGTGAAAGTATTGAAGTTGAAAAAAGTTTTGAAGTTGTAAAAACTTTTAAAAATTTTATTCATCTCTCTCTAGGATTATTTAACCGTTACTTAATTTGAGGTTTAACAAAAATTTTAAACTATCGAATTTAAAAAAATTTTAGCAACGTTAGTGTCGTTAGAAAGAAACTATTTTTAGAGAGGTTTTTAAATATTTTTAGTTGATAAAATTTCTTAATTTTACAAATTACATATGATTTATTAAAATTTTTGTAAGTTTGACTGTTAGATTTGGAAATTGGTAGGAGTGTTTTGTGAATTGCAAAAGAAAATAGTTTTGGAAAGGTTTTTAAATTATTTTTTTAGATTAATTTATTTTAATGGCTTGAACTTGAAGTATGGAATTTAGAAATAGATGTGAGTCTTTATGGTCTATGAAAGAAATTAATTTAAGGCATTAATATGTTTTCTTTTACTCTACCAAACGATAAAAAGAAATTAAGATAATAAATATTTTCTTTTAAATTTAATTGATCAAAAAATATTTTTATTTTTTTGAATAAAAAATTAAATAAATAATAAATAATAAAATTAAATTTATAAAAAAAAATCACTGTTGATAGTCTCACCAATAATGATGATCATAAGAAATCTAATCAAATAGTTGAAAATTATCACTTAATTAAATTAATAACTATATCTGGCCGTCTTAATGTCAGAAGGGGTCAAATTTAGTCGCTACTAATCTAATGGAGGTGATTATATTTGACTATCTCCGTCATAAAAAATAGTAGATATGTATAAAATCAATCATTTTATATTAAATTTGGTTGTCTCTGTAATTAAAATAGTCAGATCTAACTACTAATTTAATCATGTAACAATTTTTTATTATTTAACTAAATTTCTTATTCTCATCATAATTGGTGATAATGATTGTTTTTTTTAATTTTTAATTTTATTTAATATTAAATTTTATTTTTATATTAATGTTATTTAATTTTATGAAAAATATTTTGATTATTTATTATAAAATATTGAAAAAAAAAAAGGTGTTTAAAGTCTATTGAAAAAGTTATTATCCAAAGATTGCATGTGACTCCGGACCCACGCCCCAATAAATTCCGAACTAAGATCCAAAATTGAACCCGTAAGGTGCGTTGCATTGGAAGTTTCCCTAAGCAAACGACAAAACCCGTGAGACATTCGGCGTTAATTATTTCAAATTGAGACTACATTTTTGTCTTTAATAATATATTTAACTTAATTATCCTTCTAATCTTCCGTCATTAGGTAAAGGAAATTAAGGTGAGTTCGTTGGCTGGTAAACTTCCGCAGATCGCTAAGCACTCACCCACTCGGTGGAAATATAATAGCTAAAGACAAGTACTCGTGATCTCTGCTGCACGACACGTAAACTTGAGCTGTTGAGGATACAAGGAAACTCAGACATATTAATGGAGTGCTTCAAGGTCATATCAGAGCAAAAACATTGAGGGGTCAAGGCAGAGGTGCATGGTGTTAGCGGGTTATTATTGGAGTTTGCTTTTTTTTTTTTTTCCCTTTTTTTCTGCAGAAAGATAAAGATAAAGATGAGGGCTGTAGGAGGAACAGAGCAGAAAGAGGAATAGAGAATCTCGAGAGGAGGAGGAAGAAGATAAAACATAAAAGGTGGAGCACACGTGATCAAAGCTGTTGTATTTCTTTAATTTTTCTATCTTTATAATCTAAGCTGTGTCCACACATACACACACTCTCTCTCTCTCTTTCTTCTTTGTTTGGTATCTTTCTCTCCTTTTCGCCTTGAAGCAATCATTCAGAGAACAAGACAAGCAACAGACGTCTCTCTCTTCCTCTCTGTATGTGTTGAGTTTTCCGTTTACATGGAAAGATTCTTCATTTAGCGGTTGCACCTTTCTCTATCTATTTATAAGTTCAGGGTGTTGCCCAGGCTTCTTTCTCTTTTAGTTACTATCTGGTTTCTCTCTATATCGAGAGAGCGAATTCTCGAGCAAGATGGCGACGTTTAAATCTCTCGTTATTTTTCTTCTTCTTCTGGTTTTCTGCCATGCGTCCCGGGCGGCTCTGGAGAACAAAAGCAACCAGAACCAGAACCAGAACAAGAGAAAAACTTACATAGTACACATGGCGAAATTCCAGATGCCAGCGAGCTTTCAGCACCATTCTCATTGGTATGACTCATCACTCAAATCCGTATCGGTCTCTGCTCAAGTGCTCTACACTTACGACAATGCAATCCATGGATTCTCTACCCGCTTAACAACAGAAGAAGCTCGTTCACTGGAGAAACAACCTGGGATCCTAGCTGTCTTGCCCGAGTTAAAGTACGAGTTACATACAACTCGTACTCCCCTGTTTCTTGGACTGGATAAAAGTGCTGATATATTCCCGGAGTCAGCCTCAGAGAGTGATGTCATAATCGGAGTTTTAGATACCGGAGCTTGGCCAGAAAGCAAGAGTTTTGATGATACGGGACTGGGTCCTGTACCGAGTAACTGGAAAGGCGCCTGTGAAGCTGGTACAAATTTCAGCTCATCTATTTGTAATAGTAAATTAATTGGTGCAAGATACTTCTCAAGAGGCTATGAGGCTACATTAGGTCCGATTGATGAAAGCAAGGAGTCAAAATCTCCACGTGATGATGATGGCCACGGCACTCATACTGCCAGCACTGCTGCTGGATCCGTTGTTGAAGGTGCGAGCTTGTTTGGCTATGCTGCTGGAACTGCTCGTGGTATGGCTCCTCGCGCCAGAGTTGCTGTGTATAAGGTGTGTTGGATTGGTGGTTGTTTTAGTTCTGATATTTTGGCAGCTATGGATAAGGCCATTGCAGATAATGTCAATGTTCTTTCAATGTCTCTTGGTGGTGGCATGTCTGATTACTATAGAGACAGTGTTGCAATCGGTTCTTTTGCAGCAATGGAGAAAGGGATTTTAGTCTCTTGTTCGGCTGGAAATGCCGGTCCGAGCTCGTTCAGTTTAACAAACGTGGCTCCATGGATCACTACCGTTGGTGCAGGCACACTGGACCGAGACTTCCCAGCTTTTGTTAGTCTTGGCAATGGCCAAAACTACTCCGGTGTCTCACTTTTCAAAGGCAATCCCTTACCAGGACAATTACTGCCTTTTGTTTATGCTGGTAACGCTAGTAATGCAACAAATGGGAATTTGTGTGTAACGGGCACTTTGATACCCGAGAAAGTTTCAGGAAAGGTTGTTTTGTGTGATAGAGGAATGAATGCTAGAGTTCTAAAAGGCGCCGTGGTTAAAGATGCCGGCGGTTTGGGGATGGTTTTGGCTAACACTGAAGCTAATGGTGAAGAGTTAGTAGCTGATGCCCATTTGTTACCAGCCACTGCTGTGGGTCAAAAATACGGGGATGCTATTAAGAAATATCTGTTTTCAGATCCTAACCCAACTGCAACAATTTTATTTGAAGGAACCAAAGTGGGCATTGAACCATCACCAGTGGTTGCAGCATTCAGTTCAAGAGGACCTAACTCCGTCACGCCGGAGGTACTAAAGCCAGACATGATTGCACCCGGTGTCAATATCTTAGCGGGATGGTCAGGATCAGTAGGACCAACTGGGTTGGCAACGGATACAAGGCGAGTGGGATTCAACATTATTTCTGGAACATCTATGTCTTGCCCACATGTTAGTGGGTTGGCTGCGTTGCTGAAAGCGGCCCACCCGGACTGGAGCCCTGCAGCTATTAAATCAGCCCTGATGACCACAGCCTACGTTGCATACAAAAATGGTGAAAAGTTACATGACATTGCTACAGGAAAAGCATCCACACCATTTGATCATGGCGCTGGACATGTTGATCCTGTATCAGCTCTTAATCCAGGATTGGTCTATGATTTAACGGTTGATGATTATCTGGGCTTCCTCTGTGCATTAAATTACACAGATTCGGAGATTAACAGTGTTGCAAGAAGAAACTTCACATGTGATGCCAGCAAGAGATACAGTCTCACCAATTTCAACTACCCTTCTTTCGGTGTGAATATTGACACATCCCAGTTGGGCAGTGGCTCCAGCGTTTTCAAGTACACACGCACTCTGACCAACGTGGGCTCGGCGGGGACTTACAAGGTGTCGATATCATCACAAAGCCCTGCAGCTAAGATATCTGTGGAGCCAGCTGAGTTGAGTTTCACACAAATGAATGAGAAAAAAACGTATACAGCTACCTTCACTGTTACTTCGATGCCTGCAGGAACGAGTAGCTTTGGTCGAATTGAATGGTCTGATGGGAAGCGCATTGTTGGAAGCCCAGTTGCGTTTAGCTGGAATTAATCAGTGGGGGAACAATAAAGGGGATCAGGGGGAAGGGAAGTTCTAGTTGTTTCGGTCGGTCACAATTTAAGTAGAGTGAAATGGTTGTTTTTAAGTGTTGATTGTCTTCTTGTCCGGCCCCGCAGGAACTGATTGCTGTGTCTAGTGTTTCGTGTCAGGTTCTTCTGTGAGGGAGAAAACAAGGAAACCAAGAAATGGGTGACTGTTTTCTTTCAGTGTATAGTAATAATATTATCGGCATGTATGCATGCTACTCCATTATTGATGATCAAAATTCACATTAATCGCAATGGGCCGATCCAAACTTGGTGGGCCGATCCAAATTTGGTGGAATCTATCATGTCATGTGGAGACCTATCAAAAAATGGACCATGTCAACTCACATTTTTTTGAAGGTTCAAAGTACGATTTATAATATGATGGGTCGTATTTTAAAAGGAATTTGTCAATAATTGAATTTTTATTTTTTAAAATTACTAATTTTCATAATTTTTCAATATAAACAATGACAACATCTCCAAAATTTTGTTGTAAAAAACCTTACATATGGCAAAAGATTTTAATAAAATAAAAAAAACCATATATGAAAAAATAAATCCATATACATAACATGACATGCATCATACATTTTCACTTTTTTCTACATCTAAATTCTTGAATTCTTCTAATAAATTTTTAGTAACATAGATTTTATATTTCGAAATATGTTGTTACCCAATTTTGCATGCACATAATATCTTAAACAACACTTAGATCTAAATTTAATCTTCAGTTGTCCAACCGATGTTATAGTAATAATCGGAGGCATTCGTAATATATTATATATTTTTATGTGCTTTCAATCATTCAAAATATTCATATTTTACTTCATAAATTGAATCCATTAGACTATATAAAACTAATCAAATTGTAAGACAAAAAAATTCATAAAATTGATACGTATAATTTTTTAAAGGTTTTTAAATATTTATCAGAGGAGATCCAACTTCTCAATCATGTTCAGCAAAACTATAGGCTTCTTAGGATTGTTTGGTTATGTATTAAAATATTAAATAATAACAATTTTGTACATTTACAAGATTTTAAGATTAAATCTGATAAGTTCCAACAAATTTTAACATCAATTTTTGGTTTTTGATTTTTCTAATCTCATTCAATTGGACATGATATGATATTGTCGCAGATGTGCACGAAATGATGAAATATATATAATTACGTGTCTAATTATTTTTATTTTATCCCATGCAATTAAATTTATTTTGTAACACATTTACCTATAATAAGGCACATTTAAATCTCATAATATTAACTCAATAATAAGGCTGGATTAGAACTAAACCGAACGTAAACAGTAACATATTCGTATTCGGATTCGAGTTTGGATGACTGAGTCTTCTGTGTAATAAAGAAAGATCAGAAGAAGCCACAAGTTAATCCAGACACAACAACACTCTTATGGATATATACTGGTATTTGGCATCCTTATAGAATCATATTCAGTTCATGTGTTATGGTGTTTGCAATGTGAATTACAAAGACTGATAGAATCGAGTACATTTGCAAGATGTAAATTTGAAGTAAACTGTGATGGTAAGCAAGCATAGATTGTCCATTTAATGACTTTGAAGATGTGAATTGTGAACTAAGGGCTTGACTTGTGGGATAAAGAGATTCATGGGGTGAAGAAGAGTTAACACAGTCCATTTCTAGCAACATCTTGAAGTAGAATACTCCCCCTCAGTGTACTAGTTTGTATAAGCTCTTCCATCAGTAGAAACCATAGAGTTGAGTTTTATGACTCCCATAAGCATTTTGATGTTACTCTCCATAACCAGAATAATCTCCACAAACTGAACTTGTTGATATAGAAGTGGTTCTGTAAGTAGGACCTTGTTGGATTAAAATCTCTCTAAAACCTGTGAAAGCAAACGTTTGCTTAATCTCCATATCTGTACAGACTTGGCATGTAAGTCTAGAAGTAGACCTTCAACCAAAAGTTCTTATTTTATGGACTATATCTAATAAACCCACAAGTTTTGTCCCAACACCAGGGTGACAGGGCCTGTTGGGGCGGTCTAGCCTTTGCCATTCAGAGCTTTAGCCTTGATAACAAGATGGCGCAAAAAATCTTGCGTTCTGTGAACTCATGATTTGAAAATTTTATGAGAAGGTTCTTCCTAAAATATCATTTTAGAATTTATGTAAATTTCATTTTACCATTCAAGGTTTGATTCAAAAACACTTTTTCATCCCTAAATAATATAAATAACATTTTTTAACTTAAAATTAAATTTCATTAATAGAAAAAGAGTCTTGACATAGTACTAAAAAATTAAAATTACCATTTTATCCTTGAATATTTTATTTTCCAAAATCATCATATAATCCTAAAATAACAAAAATTTTAAAAGGCTATTTAAATATTAAATTTACATTAAAAATCTCTTCTTCTTCTTCTTTTTTTCTTTTACTTTCATCCTCTTCTTTCTTATAGCTAATCAAATTCTAACCACTATTATGACTTTTGACTACTCATTTTTTACACTAATTTAATTGTCAAACCCATTCATGACACTCATCTCTCCATTTTGGTTCATTATCATGATTATATCATCGTTTTCAACTTATTACGATTGATGAAACCTTTTGCTAGTCACACTCGAAACTAATGATGTATTCTATAATCTACCTTGACGACATGGTTTGATCTCTTTCTAATTTCTATAAAACGTCTCCATCACACAACCTTACCATTCCTAACAACTTCTACGTCATGGCTTAATTGATAGCAGCAATGACGATGAGATTCAACGACAATTAGAGTTTCAAGAACTTAAATCAAGTTTTCAAACATGTAAAATGACTAAATTGTCATGTTTAAAATATTAAAAATGCTTTTGCTTAGAGGTAATAAAAAGTTTCTCCGACAATCTATCTTTATTATTTACTTTACCTTATTTGGTTGGTTAGGTGATAAAAGATGATTAAAATCTTTTTATTATCAAGCTAATATGATAAGTAATATAAAAGGTAATTATTTCATTTTCTTTCATGTTAAAAAATTATTTTGCTAATATTAATTTTATCATAATTTTACCTTTATTTAATAAATATAATTAACAAACTAAGGACTTTTAAGTAAAATTAGATCATGATATATTTTTGGTACCACTAACTAAAGATAATAATTATTTATATATACTAATTTATTCAAACATATTATTCTTTTATACTCATTTATTTTTAACATAAATTATATTTTTGGTAATTTTTAATTTTAATAATAAAAAATTCCCTGAACCAAAAGCATTCTTAGATTAAATCTATAAAAGGGTGATCTTCTATCTTTTTTTTTTTTTTTTTAAATTTAATTTATTTTTTTTAATTAAGTTATTATTAGATATATATATATATATATATATATATATATATATATATATCCATTCATTCTTCGTACTCACCCCGTTATTGCCACGTAGAGTGTTAGATTTCATGGAAGAGCAACACGTTGGAAAAAGACGCGGCGTTGTTATAGCAGAAGAGAAGAAGTCTTATAAGGTGGGAGCTATGCTCTAGGCCATTGCAAATTAAGATCAAAAACGAAAATGGAGCAGAACCAAGATAAGCAAACAGGTGGGAGAGACGCTTCTGGGAAGAAGACAGAGAATTTAGAAGAACTTCCAATGAAGGACAGCCCGTATTTGCAATACAAAGACTTGGAGGATTACAAGCGGAAGGGTTACGGAACAGAAGGCCATCAGGAACCCATCCCTGGCCGCGGCGCTGGCACCACCGATGCCCCAACTCTTTCTGGTGCTCCTTCCCCGGCTGATGCTGTGAAGCGCCAAGGAGTACCCTAGGTTGATTTATATATTTGTTTTGAGATTAGGGAAGGACTACAGTCACCAAGCCAGGGAAACATCTGGTTCAGCCCTTGATCAAGAATCCAATGGTTGTATATTTTTTTAAAAATAAAAAGAAGTTCTTAGAGAATCAGGCTCTTTTCAAAATCCTGTATTTGATTAAATATCCCATGTTAATGCATCTAAATTTTAGAATTTTCATCTGTTGAAAGAAAATTTAGAATTCTCATTTGTTGGAAGAAGAGCTTGGGGAGATATGTATAGGAAGGTAATAATCATACGTTGCTCATGATTTTGTTCACTTTCAGGAATGTGTGTTCTTTCTGGGACAAAAAGCTTTCGTAATTGGTGCTTTAGGGCCTCAATTGAGAGGCTTAACCCTACCCCTTAATCATCACCAGCGTGTTCCAACTCTGCAAATGAGGGGCTTAGGCAATGATGGTACAACTAGATCATGACTCTTGCATTAAATTATCACAGCCAACTTTATAAACAACTTTATAATAAAGGGGTATTTGGTTCCGGTAGCATGTTTGGTAATCAATGTTCGGTAATCAATCTCAAGGCTAAGAAATAATTTAAATACCCTCGTACATACCTTCGCGTGTTATATTAACCAAAACACTAATTATTTATACATATATTATTTCATCCAAATACTTTGATTCACGGATGATAATAGCGCATCTATATCGGCCAATATAAACTTTCTTGGAGCAAATCCTGTAAGCTAGAGCTCTAAAAAGCAACGAACAGTTGTTTGTGTCTCTACTAAACTTGAATATCCGGTTGTCGATAGCTGAAGTTAATTGGGTTTAACACCTCCTTAGTGAACTTTACGTGTCCATGCCAACATCTTCAACGATTTATTGCGATAATATTGACACCATTTACCTTTGTCAAAATTTTGTGTTTCACAGCCGCTTGAAGCATATCAAAGTGGATTTTTACTTTGTCGGTAATCAGGTTCAAAACTACGTGTTGTCACTTTGCAGATCAGCTAGCAGACTCTCTTACCAGGCCTCTCAGCTGCCAATAACATCAACGAGATGCCACGCCTATCTTGCGGGGGCATGTTAAGGATACACCCAATCACGGCTAACAGCTACCATATATTTATGTATATTAAGGACACACCCAATCAATACAAATTTGATAGCAGATTTATCTTTTGTAATTACTCATTCATTGTATAAATACCTTGCTGTATAATGAACCATTTAAGCCATTTACTTCATGATATATTATCACTTTTTTAAGCATTACATCAAACCAAATAAAGTCGACAATCTCACTCCCATATAAACAAATAATAATTAAAAATAAAGGTTATTCATGACAATTTTTAACAGATCTTCGTAAGATAGAAATCATTCACATTAAATTCTTCCAACAACATCACAAGCACAACATATATCATGAAATTAAAGAATGTAAGCATCCAACTTACTTTGTCCTTCCTGCCTAGAGGAATTTGATGTAGCCCATATCTCTCTTCTTCACCGGAAAACGTGGCCGGGCACCGGAAGTCGCTTCTGAAAAACACAAATCTCTTTGTGTTAAGGTGTATGTGAAAACTCATGTACCCTCAAATTAAACATTCTAGAATGATAAAAAAAAAAAAATTACAATCAATCCTCCTACGTTGTACATCTCTCTGTTTCTTTTGAGTTTAACTTGAAATCTTGTGGTTTTTTTATTTTTATTTTTTGTTTAACATTAGTATTGCAAATTTATTGGACTCTATTTTCACATACCTCTCCAAGTTATACATTTTAGTGTTACATGATAAATTACTATAAAAATCTTTATATTTACATCCCTCTTTTTAAAGTTTGTATATGCGTCAAACTTTCTTAAAAGTTTAGGGTGGGAATTAAATTTTTTTCATACTTAACGGAACAAAATCGTCGTTCCATCAAACCTTGGGTGGGAAATAGTTATTTGGCCTATCTTGGAGACCTTCTCGTATATCACGTTCAGTTTTTATTCCCTGATCTCCCTGACCAATAAATCATTCATTATTGTATATTTCGCAAACCAAACCCAAAAAACTATATATAAAACTCTTCCCGATTCGTATCCCTTTCAATGTATGTGAGTTCCAAAATTTACAGTCCAAACAAACGTGTTTCTTGCAATAATCTTAAGCGACTTGAGACTTCAAGAGAAACACATGGTCGTGCAATTACCAGGAGGCCCATTGAAATTGCCAACTCCACTCTCCATATTTTGGGAAACCCTAGCCTATTTCGAATATTCTCACAAACAATCTTTATAATTATAAGCCATTTTATCACTCAAATAACTGAAGTCCCAGTCTACCAGAAAGGAAATTCATAGAAAATTGAAAGAATGAGACATTTAATTGTAGGAAAAGAAGTAAGCCTAATTCTATTAGTAGCAAACTGCCCACATTCAAACGAAGAGTAGCCACCAGCCCACCACTAATGCATAAATCGACATTATTGTATGGTGATGATTGAATAATGATGATTCAGTAGGATTTTGCGAGTGAATTGGATACAAAAGAGTTTTTAATATGTTTCAGTTCACTATTTAGAAGCCTGCATCCACAACTATGACATTTATGACTATAGGAAAAAATTTTAATGGAGTATTGATATAATGTACAGGAGAAATATTCTGAAACGAACTTTAGGTGTTTTTACAGTCTTTGATTAGCATTCAGATTGGACTCCCCTTACGTTTGCTCAATATTTTGTATTTATAAGAGGAAGGGGTAATGTTACTTTCTTTTAAGTTACATTCAAATTTAATTATGATTTTATTTCATATGAAGATAGAATAATTATCTGATCCCAATTTGACAATAATTGATTGTTTTTTCTACATAAATAACAAATAAAAAAGGACTGTAATATGGCAGATAATCACCTCCAGGAGAGGGTATTCCATTTGCATACCAAGCTGAGTTGAGGATGTGCTTGATCATCACTGTCTTTGTAGCTTGTCATTTTTTTATTTTTTTTTGTAAGTAAAATTTATAAACGAGAGTCCGAAACAAACTAAGCTTGATGTATAAAGGCACACCAACAAAAAACTACTTCAAGAGCATAATGTAACAAAGAACACCGGTCATCTTCTTGAAAACATATTTAGGTTTCTACAAGATAGACTTCAATAGGATGACTCAAACAGCCTTAAAAATTTATAGCAACTTGATGTTCCATCCTTGATTAAAAAAATGTATCTAAGTCTATATATATAACAAAAACAAGCATATACGAATTCACGGCATTACATGTGCCAATACAAAGGTAATTAGTGTGTATCAAAGCCACCTAAAGAAATGGGAGAATTGCCAAGAAAGGTGTTTTTCCATGAGTTTGGTTAAAGAGAAATTTCGTCATATAAAAACTGTTCCCTATTTTTGGAGTGTAAGAAGGACTTCAAAAATTTTACACTTCCTACAAGAAAGTTCAACAAGCAAAAAAGAGGTTTTCATTCATGCATTTACTAAGTCGTATACTTGTTATGTTGCTTCACATCAGCGTAAATACTCCTTAGACACGTTTTGTATGTGTCATTAGATGAATCACATGTTCATAGGGCTAGATCGTGCGACTAGGGTTGTTGCTTGTTTTTTGTTATTTTTCCTATAAAAAAGTCATCATGTTTATGTTCTTTCATCCTAGGGCTTCTTGCCTATTCAATTTTTTAAAGTTCTCCTAAGATTCATTAAATTCAAAATTTTGCTTCTTACTCTTAATTGTAAAGCTTTTTGCACCAACTACTAAAATAATGAGTTTTGTCTATGTAGATATAAAAATTATTTAGTTGTCTACCGAGGTCTTCCCAAATATGAGTTTGAGAAGAACCATTCATTTACCAATAACATTAGTTGTTCAAGAATCACCAAGATAACACATTCTCCTTTCCATTCTCTATTGGCATGTACGATGTGAAGGCATATTCATGTAAAGTCTGATATCCACTATGTCACATTAGCCACAAGATTCGTTTGAAAATTGAATGCAACAATGATATCATTTCCTTCAAGCGAATTAGGTTTTGGTTCAGAAGGATCGTCATTTCTCACTCTTTTCCTATATTGAAAACATGATGACTCAATTTTCCTAAAATAAAATAGTTTTTTTATGGATAAAAACACATGTTTAAGGTAAGTGATATATTTTGTAAAAAATAAATAATTAATTAAAATTGATGATGTGTAAAAATGGACTAAGATCTGTACTTCTCGCACACAAAGAAGAAGGAATCCACGGATTTATACATGAATTAGCCTTTTTGGTTCAGATTTTATGCACAAAAAACCAGCCCCCTTGACTGGCCCCTTACAAGTCCATGAAGAAATCTTGTTAATATATCACAAGAAATTCTTACATGTAAGCAATGTGAAATTTACATAGTTAGGTTTTTCAGTTTCACAAACCCACTGGAATATATAATACTCTTTTCTCACTGAAAAGTTTCCTCAAAATCTCCTTATTTTTTTCTTTTCTTTTTTGGTAGGGTTGGTGTAGTATTGGATTATAATGATGTTGGAGAAGTGTAAGAGGCCATTACAGAGGCATCTAATTTGGAGTAGTAGTTGGTGTTGATGGGCTGTTATGGCACATGGACTTGAAGCCACATGCTTCTGAGATTATTCAAGGCCGAGGGACTTATTCCCACCAAAAGTTTCATTCAAGGCATTTTATCCCTTTTTGAAAAATGTAAACACTTACCTGTTTGATTATTTTTCATATAATTTTGTTAATATTTTTTATAAAATGACTAAAGTACTCTATTAAAAAAATAAAAATTATAATAAAATATAAATACATTAAAATATATTTAAAAATATTTAATCTTTAAAAAATTAAAAAAGACGACCATCACCAATGACTATGGTTGGAAATGGCCAATCAGACCAACGTTGACTATTTTCAACTATTTTTAGTTATGTTTGCTAGTAGAGTGACCGATTTGACCACATTTACCAAAGATTTGACTACCATGTGAACTAGGTGGTCATTTTTCCGCCACTTAGTTTTATTATCGGTGATATTGGATTTTTTAAATTGTTTTTAAATTTTTAATATTTCAATAATATTATATAATATTATTAATTTTATAAAATTTATTTTATTAATTTTTAAATTCTTTTGATTAAAATGACAAAAATACTCTTTTAACTATCAATTATTAATTGTTAAATTTAGTTTTTAACTTTAATATGAGTATTTAAATTTTTGAAAGTTAATAAATATAAATTTGTCTTTTAAGTGAAACCTTTGATGGGAATTAGTCCTCTGGCCATTATTCAACTGCAATGGTGCAAGCTCATTCTTTGTTGGAGGATCAGGGATAGGTGTTCACTTCTCCTTTAGCCACATATGTTGGTATCTATGATGGTCATGGTGGCTCGGAGGCTACCTTTTTCGTTTTCTCCACAGTAAGCTCAGTTTTGTTATTTTCTTTGCAATACCAAAAAAAACTGTTTTTAGTATTAGATATAATCCAATTATAATTTGAATCAGAAAAAAATTAGCATATGATTTGTACTAGATTTGAACTGGATAAATTAAAATCAACAAAATTTCGATCTTAATTATACTTGGATTAGAATTCCGATTTTAATTCGGTATAAATAACAACTTATAATTTTTTCTGATTCAAATTCAATATTAATTATAATCGAACTAAAATCAGATAATTTTTAATTATTTAATTTTGTCTATGATTCTAATCCGATGCTAATTAAAATTTTCCAGTACTTGCAGCGCTCCAAGTGTGATATCTCTTTGTATTTCTATCAATCAGTGCCAGAACAGGCTATTCGATTACCTTTAGGTTTTGTCAAATTATTTCTTTGTTTTGATTTCATTTATGATTTGCAAAGGATTAGATATTATGGAGAATACGGGAAACCCCTGCTTCGTATTTTAGTGTATATATGATCTTATCTTAAGGAATCTGTTCATTCTCTTCCTCTTTTTATTATTACCTTGAAATTATAGAGAAATGTTTGTTTTTCTAATATAAGTTTTCTTTTCTGGAAAATGAAAAAAAAAAGAAAAGCGGAAAAGATAGGTTTTGGCTTAGTATACGTTTTAAATGATGATATTTGCCAAAAAGCAATGTAAACAGAAGTTATAAACAACTACAGGCAGAATTCGACCTCACAATAAATTATAAACAAATGTAGCCATATTTGTACTTTGAAGTGAATCTGTGCATGTGGTTTGGGTGTTTGATTAGATGCCTGGGTGAAGTTAAATCAACTGATAATTTATACTTTGTTTTCTAATTAATCACCCCTTCAATGACACACACAAGGGTCCAATTGTTTTCTAATTAATCACCCCCTTAATGGTGGTCCAGTTGATGAATTCGACATTAACAGTAGAGAAAGGAGATGTTACAGATGAATTTACAAAAAATCTGGAAAATATTTAAGGTGCAAAATATACTTAAAAATATATCACTTTGCAGCTGGTTTCCGTTATTATGTGCTTTCAATTATAATGCTTATGCTTTCAACTGGCCGTCTACTTGACGGGCTTCAGCTGGAATTTTGTAACTGGCTGCAGTAATTGTATGCGAAATTTGTGGACAATGTACTGTTTCATAGGGCTGCAAAATTTATGTTGCAAAAATTTTGTAACTGGTTTAGCATTAGCATGTGATAAAGCAAACGAGGATACTAATATTTACTTAAAATGTCAAGGTGCAAATTAAATGAATTTAAAGTGATCAACCTTTGGGTTTTATTTTTTTTCATGTTTCTTGTTGTAAAAATGGAACTTTATTCTCATGAACTTGTATAATGATATTGTCATATATGGAAATGGGATCAATATGTTTATGTATCCCATTTTTTAACTTGTTTCTGGAAATTCACATGGCAAATTTTCTTGTAAATTCTAGCAATATTTGCTTCCCTAGAACTTCATGTTTGTTAACTTACGCTTATTTTCCTTTTTGATCATTCAAGTCATACAGTAAAACATCATTGGGAGTTTATCACATTGAACAAAAGAAGATACTTCATGCATTATGAATATGCATGACAAGATCAGATTTAGTTTCTAGTTTTAATTCATTAGAGCGAAACTTAAAAGGTTCTCGTTACTTTTGAAGTAGTAATTGAGTATTATTAGCCACAATTTATTGTGCTTGCATCTCCATGAAATTTCCTGTTAAATAGAAAAATTATCTTTGATGGACCAGTTTTACCTTGCACTCCAAGTTCTGTTCAATAGAAAAATTAAATTAATTTTCCTTTGATTGACAAACTAATCACCAAATATTTTACTTGTACTTATATTTGTATGTTTGTTTTACAATCTTTTCTTTTTAATCTTATTTATATAATTTTTTGTAATCGATATGTACATAGTATATTTTTGTGATCGACATTAAAGATGTTTATATATTATATTATTGTTGTATCATGAGAAAAATAAAATTCAAGTCATTCAATCAAATTGTTTTGTTTGACTTTGATTGAAAGTGTATAAATTTGTTTTACTTTGTTGCTTTAGGTAATAACGTACAGTTAAATCCATTAATCTTCAGCTTCAGCTTCAGTTTCCTTGTTAGAGTACCTATGGAATGAATATTTGTCTTGTTCAGTGACTAGGGCATTTGCGAAATAAATTTGCCATTTATAGTATTAGGCTGCCTTGCTAGGTCAATCTGAATTATATTTAAATTCAGTAACTGACTTGTAGAGGTGATTGATCTGTTGATTCTACTCTCAACCATAAAAGCTTCATGATACTTAACAAAATCCGAATTCATTACACCACCTTAATTTTAATTGCTTTTAATGTTTTCTGTAAACCATCCGACTCTATTCTCTCTCTTCAACTTTAAATTTATTAGATACGACATTGATATTTATATTCAATATGTATACTCTTCTAATATTATCTAGATAAATATATTGTCTGTATTTTTATGATTTTTATTATAGTTTGGTGAGATTTATAACTTAAAAATATAAATAGTTTCAAGTAATATATGACTTAAAAATATGTAAATAGATTTAATATATATAATGTTGCTGACCCAAGGTTGTGCTAAACCTGCAGAAATACTGTATATGGGACTAGGCTATAGCACATCTTATACGTTTGACCTAGCAAAGGAAGACAAGGGAACGAAATAAGGGCATGCTTGTAAAGATGCGACAAAAAAGATAAGAGGCCTTGGCTTGTGCCCAAGGAAACTTGGGTGAAGTTTAACGAAGATTGAAACCAGGAGGATTTTGTTCAAATCTTTGAACAAAATAAGCAAAACAAGTAGTCTACAATGGTAGATGAAAGTACATCTAGACACATTTGTGACTCGATTACAGTCATTGAACATGTCACAAAACTAGTTAGTTTTAATATGTTATAATTATTATATTGTTATTTTATTAAAATTTATTTTATACTAATATAAGTAACCTATTTAACCTTTTTTTTTTTTTTTCTACCTCTCAAGCAATGTACAACACTAATAAATAAAGTTTACAAATAACTTTATATTAAAGACGATAATAGAGAGGTAGGTCAATGAGAAATCATGGTGTGTTTACAAAAGTATATTATTTGCTCGTTTGTTTACGACTATTTTGCTATACGTTAACATAATATCAAATGATATTATAATCAAAATAACATCAGATTCATAGTATATTTTAAAATTAAATTAGCATAAGACATTATTAGAATCAAATTAAATTTAATGTTAATTCGATTGTAATTTAGCATTGTATTTAGTTTCAATACTATTTTGATTAGTATCAGACAATTTAATATTGATCAACGTCTGATGTTAATCTGATACTAAATATACTACATCTTAGATTTTAAAAATTCTAAGATGTAGGGTTTTCCAAATAAAAATTTTAGTATTTTTGTGGGTGTGATTGATTATTATTTTCATGGTTGACTTTTTTTTGTTGCTATTGTCTATTTAGTTAAACAAAAAAGAAAATTATTATTCTATTAGCATTTTATTTTTGTGAATATTTAGATTTTTCTTAACATAATATGTCCCTTAATAATTTAAAAAATAACAATTATACAAAAGACACAACAAATTAGAAATATAAATGTTATGTTATAAATTTTTGAGACTATAATATATTTTAAAATATATAGGATAAACATAATAACTTTTGAAGCAATAAAGGAAAAATATTTATCTATTTATAATAAATTAAAAAAAAAATGTTTACATTCTAAATATACCACTATCATAATATTTAGATTAAAAGATATAAACATATTTTAGTATTAAAACCAACTATTCCATTTAACACATAGTCTTTTGGCCACAAAAATTTTGATAATAAAATGTAGTCCAAATTTTTTAGTCATAAAAATTTTGTTATAAAATATGGGTCATAAAAACTTTGGATAGAAATAGTCTTTTGGTCATAAAAATTTTATTATAAATTATGGATAACTCTTTTTTATGAAATATCTCTCAATATGATTTAACATAATTAATGTTATTAGGTGGTAAAGTACAACGCCTTTTTAAAATGAAAAATGTCTGAAAATCGACAAAGATATTTGTTTATAAGGAGTAGTATTTAAGGACCGTGGAATTCAGGTAACCAACTACTGTATGAATATTGGATGGCGACGAATAGGGTACGAATGACGGACGTGTCATCTTGTAATCGTATCATTTAGAAATACAGATAAAAGAAGCCACTTGAACTTGATACTGAAAACAGATAAGGGGAGGCTGAACGAGTTAATGACGGTGGTCCACCGATGTGACTTGTGTGGTTCTTTTAGGAAGTCCCCTCTAACCTAGAATCTCCTCTACTCTCTTTATCTTTTGTATTAGCAAAATTTGACCACAAGTAAAAATAAGAAATATTACTGCACCTTCATGTTACGTAATTATAATTTAATAATCTGAGTATTTTACGGTCTTATTTTCTGTGTGACATGAACGCAGACGATATAGGGTCATCAGTGACTCAATTATGCCATATTATTTTGAGTCTATTGGTTATTTAAATGGGAGAGAAGACAAACAAGCCAAGTGGGCATATATTATTGTTAAGATAAAGAAACAAAAATTATATTGGAATCAAATCAGTGTTAATGTTATATAATTGCTGATTAACAACTTAATTATTGATTTATTTTAATTAAAGTGATATACACATCTGGTCCGAATCATAGAGACGACGACAAAATCATTTTCACATAAAGTTCGAGCTTTACGGCATTCAGATTCGAGGACGAAAACAGAAATGGGAATTGTAGAAGAAGCTCACAACATCAAGGTCCTGGGCTCAGGCGACCAAGTCATCGTCTTGGCTCATGGCTTTGGCACTGATCAGTCGGTGTGGAAGCACCTCGTCCCCCATCTCTTGGAAGATTACCGCGTTGTTTTGTATGATAATATGGGCTCTGGGACAACCAACCCCGACTACTTCGACTTCAACAGATACGCAACTCTTGAAGGCTATGTCTATGATTTGCTTGCGATTTTTGAAGAGCTGCAAATTGAGTCGTGTATTTTTGTTGGCCATTCTGTTTCTTGCATGATTGGAGCCATGGCCTCCATCTCCCGCCCTGATCTCTTCTCCAAAATTGTCATGATCTCTGGTTCCCCGAGGTAATAAAAATTTTGGGCCGTAATATCTGACTTTTGTTGAAATTTATTATCGATTTGTTTAATGGAACAGTATGGTTAAACTGCAGATCTGTCATAGTAATCATGTATTATACGTTTCTTTTTATTATTATAATCATCATCCCCCCCGTCTTAATGGCTGCTTAGATGTTGTGCTCTTATCTTTACGTCACTATAAGATTTCTTCTTATTATGCCGTATTCGAAATTACGACTGAAAACTGAAGAATTTTATTTCTGAAACCTAATATATCATTGATTTAGGTTTACAGAATTTATAACAAAGGTTTTGATGGGAGTTATGTTTCTGAATTTAACTCCTAAATATGGTGATTTGGATTGGGTTAATGAAAGGTACTTGAATGACGTGGATTACTTCGGAGGATTTGAGCAAGAAGATCTAGACCAGCTATTTGAAGCCATGCGGTCCAATTACAAGGCATGGTGTTCAGGTTTCGCTCCGCTAGCCGTCGGCGGGGACATGGAATCAGTGGCGGTTCAAGAATTCAGTCGAACCCTATTCAACATGCGACCAGACATTGCCTTGAGTGTGGCACAAACCATATTCTGCAGTGACATGAGGCAAATTCTAAGTCTAGTCACTGTTCCCTGCCATATTATCCAAAGTATGAAAGACTTGGCTGTCCCCGTGGTGGTCTCTGAATATCTTCACCGGAACCTGGGTGGCGATTCCATAGTTGAAGTGATGTCGTCGGAGGGCCACTTGCCGCAGTTGAGCTCGCCGGATACTGTCATTCCTGTGCTGCTTAGACACATTCGTCAGAATATTGCACTGTGATGTGCACTGAAATGTGGGCTCTCTTTGCAATTGTATGTGTTCGTTGTTAGTTAAGGAGTTGGGTGGTCTTTAATTATTGTTGTTATGTTTCTGTCTTTAAATCCATGTAACTTTCTCATCAGCAAGTTCACAATTTCTGTATCTGACTTTCAATGGGCTGCGGGGGTGTATAATACTGTTTACTCTGCGGTGAATCTCTTCTCTTGCAGAATAATGTTGAATTATCTAAGTCGGGAATTATTATTGTGGCTATGCAATTTTAGGCTATGAGACATGACCTTCCGATTTCATATGTTTTAATGGATGCAATAGACAAGCCATAGGCTTTAGGGTCCCTGAAAAGCCCATTTGCTTTAGGACCCATACTACTAACCTTCCCGTATGACATTGGGTTGTAAATGATACGTTGAAATGTGTACAGTTTGCCTCAATTTGAGAACAAAGAGAAGAAAAAAAAAAAAAAGCGAAAATGATTTTGTCCATTCAAGCCACTATCAAGGGCCAAAAAGCCAATGCATATTTCAAACAATAATACTACGCTGCCCTTGCTTGACAGCTTGTCACATAAGCCAAAAATAATTTAAAAAAAAAAAAAAGCATATCACATCAAATCGAATTTAAAAATCTAAAATTTTTATCTAAGAAATTGAGTCCACGTCTAAAAAATTAACCTAAAAAATTAGTAAATAAGGGTCTACAAGAAAGGATAACTTACCTCTTTACACCTAAAATTTCTTCATAGAATTTCATATAAGTTGTCCTACCCTCGTCTTCAGACTCAAAAGCACAGTATACAATATCATGATACTTGTGAACTTGAGCCTTGCACATTACCTAGGTTGCATACAAGCCAAGAACTCGACCAATAAAAACACAGTATGTTTTACCCACCTTAAAATTAAAAAACAAATTCTTAGAAAATTAATTTAAGAAAGTCAATATTCTCGCAACTACTCACATTATATAAAAAAACTCATCATCCTGCAAGGTTTCCAACTAACAATTTATAATTCATTTTATTATAAAAATGTAGTTACATTGAGTTTGTTTCAAGTAACTACGCCCTAACAAAATTTCCTTAGTAATAAAACGAATTAATAAATCATAAGTAAATCATGTCCTTAGCCCTTATCATAGAGTTTTAGAGGAAGATAAACTCAATTGCTCCAGCTTTGAAAAGCACACGATTAATTGAAAATTATCCATTTGAAATAATTAACTAAGCATTTAAAATTTTTTTTTTAACATAACAACATTATTTCGTTCTTTTTGATTTTTACTTTTATTTTTTTGAACTGAAATATATTAACTCAGTGCACTCAGAAAAAGAACGACAAAATTAAAATTTGAAATAAAATTATTTGCATGATTTCCTTCAATTGCTAAATAGAATCAAACACACATAACCATAAAAGGCTTTAAAAGAAAATCAGTCGTTGAAAAAAAGCCAAAAAAGGAAAGCTCAAGAAACGTTGATAATTGGATTTGGGGTGATGAAATTGGAGCGAAGGAAGGATGAGAGCGAAGGATTTGCGGATCCTAGCATTGGGAGGAAAGAAATCAAACAAAACAGCTGAGGCGAAGGAAAGCTGAGAACGCTGGGAGGGAAAACTATTATTAGGGAACAAATGAGAGCCCAATTTTTTAGGTCAACCTTTAAGACGTGGGTTCAATTTCTTAGGTGAAAATTTTAGACTTTATAATTCAATTTGATGTGGCAAGCTTTTTTTCGTTTGATTCTTTTTTGCTTATGCGGCAAGTTGCCACGCAAGGGTGGCTCGCGCATAGCATTATTGAAGTGACAAACTAATGAATAGTGATCAGCCACATAACACATACAAGTGGAAGCCCTTCGACTGGAGATGACGACCTTTAATATCATTTTTCATCCTTATCAAATCGACATCTATCAGTTACCTTATCTTTAACAAAACAAAACAAGAAGTTAATTTTGAAGTTTGAATCTCAATTATAACAAATAAGATTGTAACTTTTATTCTTTACCTATACATATAAAGGATTATGCGAAGAAAGGAGAAAATAGACATTCAAGAAATATATAAAAATAGATGACAAATTCTAAAAAAAAACACACAAAAACCTTTATTAGAGATTTCTAATTATTTATACCCTTCCTTAAGACATTGACTTTGTAATCATTATATAAACCTTACTAGAACATTTTTTCTAAAGCTAAAATAACATAATTATCAAGGTAGAGAATTCTGAACAATCGGCTGAATTATGTCAAAATTTTTTTTGGTCTCTATGATTCTCTTTTATTCTTATGTAATGGACACATGATTGCTTAGCTAATCCTAACGACCACTATTGCGTACTATTTTGTGTAAGAATCAAAATTGTGCACTATGGACACGTAATAACAAAAATCATATTAATAATTTGGCATTTATAATATGCACAGGTTCATTGTAAGATTATTTATGCTATTTTGTATTACACATGAATTTATGTAAAAGTGGGATTAAGTAAAATTTTGTTTGATTAAAATATTTAAGAAGATAAGGGGTTGAACGGTCATTTTAAAGGGTGAAAGTTTGTTCAACAAGTGTCAAGTGGATGAATTAGGTAATACATTATCATAAATGGAATAAGTAGTAAATGATAATCCTGTTGGGGTGAAAGCTCGTTTTGACAGTTATCTTATTGAAATTATATAAAAAGAGAACGACATCCCATAATTCTATATTTACACCAAATGCACTCAAAGAGCCCAACACAAATTTTGGTCATATTTTTCTTTAGTTCTCAACCATTAGAGAGTGGAGATCATAACTAGAAAGTAAACAACATCAAACTCATCAACTTGGAATCTAAGCATGACTATAATGAAGTATTCATGTGTTTTGCATGAAAAATCATGAAAACTAGATTTTGATGTTTAATGTAAAGCCTTAAATGGCTAAGTAATCTTAAAGGGGGGTGAATAAGATTTCTAAGAATTATGTAACTTAAAAAATTTTTCTTTTGAAAACTAATTTGAATCTTAAATCAATTTCAATGCAAAATGTGATAAAAAAATGTTCATGCACTTAAAAGTCAAATAATCAAATAAATAAACAAAAGCAATAACAATATAGAAAAGCAAATAAATCAAGTAAAGAAAGATATTATTCAACCAATTTTAGAATGGTTTGGAGCTATGATCACAAGTCTCCTACATCTATTTCTCTAACCAAATTGATTTAGAGTTTTCATTAGTTAATTTAAGATTTCATTCAATAGTTCTTCAAGATCTCACTCATACTAGGTTTATAGGACTGTATCTTTTACAATAGTTATCTAAGATTTCACCAACAACTAATTATACAAGATTGTGCCCAAGTGTTTGAACAAGAAAATACAAAAGATAAATCCCTCTCAAAGATAGATAAACAAATTCAAGTTCAAATCAAATTCCCTCAAAGATATAAAGTTAAAGTATTGTAAGAGAAAAAGTGAGAGATGGAGAGAAAGAAACTGTTAGATCATTTGCATGTTATCTCTAACCCTTCTCACTTCAAATGTTCTCCAATTTATAGCCTTAAACTTGTTGGAAAAGGAAGGAATACATTGGAGAAGAAATAGAGTTGTTGCACCTTGTAAAACACAATTTTTACTCTTGTGTACAATTATGCATAATGTGTCATATGCGTGACCACATCTTTTAACGCTTTGATCTACTCTTCCAATGGTCGAATTTTCTTGGTACCAATAAGTGCCCTAGCATGAAATCATCATGCACGAGCATGACTCCTTGAATTCTTTAAATTCCAGATATAGGTACAGAGCAATGTACGAGACCTTGTACAAGGATATGTCAACCTTAAATTTGGCTTAGTCATGAGTGTACATATGTCCTTCATGGGTTTACATAAAGACCTTGACTTTTGGTCTTTGACCCTTCATGGGTGGAGTTGGATGTGACTGAGAAGACTTGACTCTTCTTTGTGTTGTCAAACGCATGCATTATGTTGACTTTGTTGTTTAACTATGCATGGGAGTAAGTGAGCGTGACTCCTTCATCATAACTCTTTTCAACATAGTCATGAATGTGACTCTTTAATAGTCACAGGCATTTATGAGAGTTGATTATTGATTTCTCTTGACTCATGTACGAGGTTGTTTAACGAGATCGTCTTGTTTATGATTGGCTTGTAATAGGCTTGTTACGAGCGTAGATATAACATCTACGAGTGTACATAATCATACTTCAAATCATATTATCAAGTACAAGTAGCATCACGGGACCATGAAAATCCATATTAAGACCAAATTGAACTATGTATGAGTGTACATGTTTAAGTCACGGTCATACATTTGACTTGAAAAGCAAAGAAACAAAATGTATCTTATTTTAGTCATGATTTCAATCATATCAAGGATTTATTAGATATTCTAACATTGTTTTTGTTATCATCAAAATGCTAAGGAGTCCAATATTTAACTTATAAATGTTGGAAGTACATTAGTGACCTAATAAATGTAATTTTATGACTATTGGCTCGAATCTATGAAGGCAATTGGAAATATGATTTGATTTGCTTAATTTTACATAATAGATGATGAAATTGTGTTAAAATGTTGTTTTATATGTGATCTCTAAGATTGGAATTGTGTTTCTCATGAATTTTAAGTGTTATATTGGCTAGTGGTTTATGCTAAGAATGTAATAAATGATTATGGGTGAATTGGGGAAGGATTTTTGGTGAAGAAAATTGTATTTCATCAATACAAATGTGTTGGAACGATCGTTTCAAAGACAACAACAGTCATTTCTTATTAAAATGAGGAATGTAGAGCACGATACAATTCTCATTTAAAATACATATACAACCATTCCTACCACATAGGTTAGGCCACAATGAATGCTTGTGTTGAAGTATATCATGACTGTTTATATAAGAAAATATAAAAATACCTTTAGATAGATAAACAATATTTCATGTTTATATTTTGAATGGTATAATGCATCTAAAAGGTAAAATTATTATATCATTTATGTCATAATACTACATAAAATTACACATCATAACAAATAAAAAATTTTACAATGTCCAACATTATCACTGAGGGCTTAAAAAAAAAATTAAACAAAGTTTAAATATTATTATTAATTTAAAATTCAAATAGGAGTGTTGTTATTGAAACTCCACCTAATTTTTTTAACACATAAAAAAAATTAGAATATAAACAACTTAACCCAAAAAAAAAATTTATCTTTTAATTATTATAGTTAAAGATAAATTCGAATTAAATTAAGTTTGAGCCTATCAAATTTTAAATTTTAAGGGTGTGACCATGTGAGTTCAAATTAAAGCTTAACTCAATTGAGCCCCACATTGCAAATAAAAGCTTGAGTTTAGCTAGTCCTCCTATTTGTTTTAGACCAAATGACTAGATCCCACTCAAAGTTTGATGAAACATCAAATTTACACCTTTTAAATTTGGAAAAACCAATTTCCTAGCCAGATTTGAAGAAATGACAAAATTTGACCATTAAAATTTGAAAAAAAAACAAACAATTTCCCACCAATGGTTTAATGAAATGTCAAATTTCTACCCCTTAAATTTGAAAAAGATAATTTTTCACCTATTTATTAAATTTGTTAACAAATTATGTTAAATTTTTTTATAAAATTAGTTAAAAGACAAAAATGCTCTCATGCTAAATAACACTTTGCCCTCAAAATTTTATTAAATATTTTTTTACTCTAATTTGTATTAATTTCAATTTAAAATAATAAAAAATTTTCTAGTATAAATATAAATAGGGTATTATTGACATATAATCGCATATTTAGAGGTAAACGGTAATTTTTGAAAATTTTAGAGGTGTTGATTAAAATTTAAGGGTTTTTTAATTTAAAAAAATTTAGAGTGTTTTTAAATTTTTTAAAATTTCAATTTGACACTTAGTAGTTTTTAAAATGATAATTACATCTTCAAATAACCGAACAAATTAAGGGTGTAAATATCATATTATAAATTATTGAGACTATAATATATTTTCAAAATATATAAATAAATATGATAATATTTTAAATAAAATAGAGAAAATATCTATTTACCTTTTGTAAGTTTTTAAAATGATATTTACACTCTGATACACATATTATAATATTTGGTTAAAATTATATAAATACTCTTTAACTGTTAAAACTAACGATTAATTCTGATAGATAAACCACTACAAGAAAATTGATAAATAGAATGGGACAAAATCTAGTTCTAATTCGATAGTAAATGAGATTAACATCGGATTAGAATCAGAAAATATATAATTCTAATATTATCGATGCAGATAGAAATTAGAATCAAACTACAATCTAATTGTAATTCAATAGATTTTAATTTTTCTAGGAAATTCCTATGCAAAACCGATTCTAAAAATTTGATTATAATCCGATTGTAGTTTGGTATGGTTATCCGATTTTAATCTGTTTCTATATAATTCGATGTTGTTCCAATGCAAACTTTCATATCTAATTCGATTATAATCTATTTGTAAATAAGTCTGATTTTATTCTGATACAAATTGCAATTGAAATTCGATGCTAATCCGAAATTAAAAATTGTCAATTCTAATTTGATTCAAAATCCATAATTCAATCTGATTCATATTTTTGTTGATGCAAATCCGTTTCTATTCCAAGACTACTTTCCACCACCAATTCTATATTATATTTAATTTAGATTTTCACCTGTTTCACTGTCATTCTTGATTCAAAATTTATCAATAATATGACAATCTCAAGATTATGTATTCGACAATATACAATAAAAATTTCATCCATAATTCAAAATTTTCATCAATGCATAAGTAATATTCAATATGTTCACAATTTATTAATAACATAATGATAAATACATATGTAACAATGTCCATCGATAAAAGAATTCCACTATAATTAAAAATTCATACATAACATGTGTTAGCTCTTGCTCTTTTGGGGGTTGGAGGTTAATGCAACCTTAAGAATGGATCCCTTGTGTTTCTTGAGGGGTGCATTTTTATATTTTAAATTTTTTTAAAATTTTTTTATTACATTAATATTATTTTTTATTATAATTTATTTTAATATTATATTAATATTATTTGTTTTTTAGCTAAGATTATTTTGGTTATTTCATAAAAAATTAACGAAATTTGAATTAAACAGATTCAGGGGTAGATGTTTGGCTTTTTGAAAGTTTGTGGGTGGGAATTTGATTTAGGAGCATTCGAACAAACTAGTTCTACTAAATGTTTGGATTTTAATTTTTACCAAAAAGCGACAAAGTCTAATAGATTGATATCTCGGACGTCAATCAAATTTATATAAACATAACATAATGCAAAAAACAAATATATAACACATTCATGATAATTCAGGAAAATCAATCTTACTAAATAACTAGATTTTACTTTTTTTTTTTCACTTACCAACAAAAAAACATTCAAATATTGTTTTAGCATACTTTGAGAAATGAAGAGGACACCTCTACAATTTAGACAACAGTCATTAAAAACTTTTTGGTAAAATAATTCTTGTTGATCCTGGTCACAGGAACAATTTTGGTTGCTATCAGACGTTGGATCTTATGATTTTTCACTCATTTGCTTAAATCCTCGAAGCATGATAATGGAGCGAGAGCAGACAATGGAGAATATAATTTCTTCAGAATAACCATGCTTCTGTTTGAATTACTGTATTTTAATCACTTAGGCAAACATATGTTTCTCGAGGCTCTATTTCTATTATCCATACTTGAAGATTGGGTGGAAAGAATCAAACTGAATTATGTTTACATGCAATCGATGAACTCCTTCTGCCGAATATTTGTATTATTAAGTCTCTAGCAGTTTTTTTACGATCTTGTAAATCATTTTATAGCTATCATTAATTATCTGTAAAACTGTTACAATTTACTCAGTTGTAGCTTTAATTTGTAGTTGTAATTTAGGCCGAATAGTCAATCGCCACCAAAGATTTTGCTTACTAACAATTATTACTTGTAAAAGTTTTAAAAACCAAATATCCACTCTGGACTAAAGTCAGAAGGGTATTTTTATCTTTTTCAATTAAAATTAAGTTTTATAAAAATATTAAAATATTTTTTAAAAATAATAATATAAATTTAATAAATTAATAAAAATTTAAAAAATAAAATAAATAAATAAAAAACAGCCACAGCCATCGACAGTGTTGCCGACGGCGGTGGCCGATATAAACCTCATCAAATGATCGAAAATGATCACCTAATTTTATTAAACCGCTACGATGATAGAGGTTGAAATAGCTTTACAAAAATGCTTTTTTTTTAACTCAATGCAATGAAAATGAATTAGGAAAACATCGCATACCTATTAATCAAGCGCTTGAAAGTGATTGAAGCAAGAAACAAGCGGATTGAAGATGCAGAGCAATTAGGGCAAGAACTGGTGCAGTGGCAGAAGAGGAAGAAGAAGTTCTATGCGTTTTTGCAAACTTAAAAATTAGACTCGGACACGATCCCATTGTATTTGGAATCCGACAAGATTCCGATTCCAATCTGACTCTGCATGTTTTAAAAATTAGAAGCGGACACGGTTTTGATTCTAATCTGATTTCGATTCTAATTAAATTTGAAAATTATTTACAATACCAAATACAATCGGAAAAATAATTTTATTCTAAAATAAAATCATATAAACTTTTACATTCTATGATTGTTTTGATTTAAGTTCGATTGTCAAAATTTTTTCACTTGAATCTGATTCTATGTATAATCAGATTCAGTTCAATTCAAATTTTTCGATTTTATTCTATATTTCTTTTATAGTGAATGAAAAATTGATTTTTTTAAACTTAAAAGATAAAAGCCCATCATTACATCGAACCTTAAAGGGAATAGTCATTTGGCCTTTGTTTTATGTTGGCATCCCTCAAAAAAAAAAAAAAAA
This sequence comes from Anacardium occidentale, assembly GCA_026122585.1. Classification (NCBI taxonomy): domain Eukaryota; kingdom Viridiplantae; phylum Streptophyta; class Magnoliopsida; order Sapindales; family Anacardiaceae; genus Anacardium; species Anacardium occidentale. Next base: position 402,847 of record JAJEJH010000116.1, on the reverse strand, counting down.
AAAGTGTTTGGATCACTTCGCATCAAACTGGAAGATTTTATATGAAATGAGATGAAGGAAACTCTAATTATTTATTCAATAAAAAAGGAGAAGGATTCAAGGAATGTGCGAATAAGAGAATAAATAAGAAGCCTTCATTTTATATGTTAAAAAATATGAGTAAATACAAGACTAGTGGCAACGCAGTCTGCAAATATCCAGGTAAACACAAGTGTTTTCAGTTATTGCTTTTCGGTAACTCTTCATGTTTACAAACAAAACAGTAGAAGATGGACATGCTTCTCCATCAAAACTAAGCTTTTGGACTAAAATTTATGTAGAAAGCAATGTTTAGTTGGGAATTCCATAATATTTTTTCTGAGTGACCTTATACTTCCCAGTAAATTCTTAAACTTATCCACTTTGAGAAAGTTCACCAAGCATCAACCAACTTGTATTTAAGGTGAAAATATACCTTAGTGGTTCAATGAATTTTGTCCAAAAGGAAATGTCAATCGAAATCAGTAAAATTCAATCAACATAGTATTCAACTAAATTGGCTTATTCTGACCGAAACCTAATGATTCGATCAATCTCACCCTTTCATCCAAATTTTATCAAACTGTTTTCTTACGATTTTATACTAAAACTTAGAGTCTAGTTTATTTCAATCTAATACTAAATAAATCATAAAAATGCTTTGACGATCAAAATCAATCAAGAATTCTTATTTTTCACGTAATCACCTAAAAATTATGTCAATCCATGCATTTTCGACCTATACATTCAAAATACTTCCCCATCAGCATTCACAACACCAACCACTAAAACACTAATAAAATCCAACAAATTCAACGTATAAATATTCATTTTTAACTTTTTCAAAAAAACTTAATACCTTCGAAATTGCACTCAAACTCATATTTAATCATAAAATTTATACAATGTGTCAATAAAATAGCCACATATGACCTTCTTTCCTATTTTTTGTGAATCAATCTTTTATTCTTTACTTTGTAAGTTTGAATGACATCTTTTCTTAGAGAATAAATTTTCACTATCATCCTGATAAATAAAGCTATTCACTTGATGCACAATACAGGTGTTATATGAGCTATCTAATCAATATTCTTGTTCTGTTCCTTTTAGATTTGCTATATATTCTTATTACTTTCATTTTATCCTTTATTTATTCTCCAAATTCTCTCTCAATCTTTTAATTATTACCAACATCTTCTTTCTCTTTAACCTTTTTCTTTTTAATTAATTAAACTTTTAATTAATGCATTGCATTTTACTAATAAAAAAATAGTGAAATTCATAAAAGTAATTTTTTTTAATTATGTTATACAATTTTAATCCTATTATTATTATTATTATTAGTAATACTAGTAGTAGTAGTCGTCGAAACCTCAACTCAATGTATATTTTATCTACATCCTTAAAATTAAGAAATCATGAACATTAATATATATAATCTCTATAAATAAGAACACATAACTATAAACAATGTATGATCAGTTTGTAAACAATATCATGAATAGTATCTTTTATGAACAATCTTTCTCTGCTCATACCAACTTCCATTTTTGCGAATATTCACAAACAATATGTGAATTTCACTTTCTATTCACTTATTATTTCTAGACAAATCGAAGTAATTTGGTTTTTACTAATTCGATCTAAAAAAAAATATGTTATTTTATTATAATGCAAATTTGATATAAATAAATTATTTTTATAACTAAATCACTTGAATTAAAATGATTTGATATAATATTATTTGATTTTGAACTGATTTTTGAAAAGAGAACATGAATAAAATAAGTTTGGGAGATTAAAATTATTAAGGTTAGGGATAAGGACAACATGGGTATAAAGTTGAAGTTTTAACTATATTTATGTAATATACAAAAAGTTGGCTAGAATTATAAAGTGATTAAAAAATGGATATTTTAATTAATATCCCAAAAAATAATTTGAATTTTTGAAATTAAAAAAAAGTAAACATAATATTGTTTACATTTATTATCATAACTGCAATCTTATTTTATTTTATTCCTCTCCAATTTCTAAAATATAACCATTCATCAATACTCTTAAAAGGCTGAATTCATTAGAAAACCTTTTCTGTATGTATATAGAATAAAAGAGAACATTCTCATATAAGCTTGCCAAAACAATGCATAGACACTATTAAATATCATTTTAATCATACATAGTGTATACATGATGTGATCATATATATATATATATATATATATATATATATATATATATATATATATATATATATAAATCTCTCATAAAATGTTTTCTGTAATCAGTACATTGAATTTGAGAAGTTAGATTATAATTTTAATAAATATCATTGGCCAACAAAGTCTAACTACTCAAATTTAAAGTGCTGTTAGAGCATGGTAACACTGAACAAGACACAATAATATAGATAACATAAAACCCAAAAAGTAAAAAAGACAGAATTTTTAATATTGTTTAAATCGATAATCCAAAAGTTTACATCTACGATATAATTGGTAGTTTTGCCTACAAATTATCCTAAAAAGAATGTATATAAAAAGTGTATATGGTGTTTAACTAGATAATTGGCACATATATGTACTCTGTTGTAATATATATTTACCTCTCTATAGGTTTTCTTCCCCCTCTTCTCATATTAATCATTTATATTTATAAAATTTAAGAAAAGAAATTAGGTTTACATATAAATATTTGAAAATTCTTAGTTCAAATATGAATGATTTTTTTTCATTGAAGAAACATTTATATTAACAAAATTATCTTAATAAAAGAAGATGAAACAGTTTTATAAAAATCGAATACCCAATAAATTTTTATTTTCGATAATGAATCATTATCAAAATCAAATGCATCGTAAAAGTGAATAATTATAGTATGACAAGTCTATTTGTACTCTTAAACGAATGACAAACAAAAGATATATTGATTTTATGATCATAAATGTTTAAAGAATTTTTTTGATAATAATGTTTTTGGATAAGATATTGTGTGATTACAAGAATATTGTATGTTATGATCAATTTTATATGAATAATCTTGATTCGAGAAGTCTTATATGTATTTATAGAGAGAATAATTTCTAGTTAGGGCCATATATTCACTGTTGAGTTTTATTTTTCCCTAAATTTATACATATATACTAAAAATCAAACCCCTTGTCACTTTGCGTTTGTATATATATTTAAAAATATAAAGGAAAAAAAATGCCCTACTAAAGTAGCATCTATTTTTTAAGGTTAACGTGGACAAATCTAATTGGTTTGTCGGCTCAAAACTTTACAGATCGTAAGTTCATAACCGGAAAGAAACGTTGGCTACTCGGCAAGCTTAGCAAGATAGCTTTTAAATAGGCCCCACGCCCAACAATTATTGTCGAACAACCCCCACGTGGCCAGTTGTAGTTGGTCTGTCACCGTGGCAAAGACCCCACTCCGTAATCATCCAGCTGTACAACCGCCCCGCTCTCCGCCAATCAAATATCAGATCAGATCCATACAGTGCACCCCAAGCCACCGTAGAATCATTTGATGTTGGAGTGAGATTACTGGCACCTTCTCTTTTTTATTTTAAATTTGTTGGCGTTGAGAATCTGACCTAATTAATTAATTTTAATAATCTTGAATTACTGTAAATCATAATGTAATAATGTTACATGCAAGAGGAGGCTTGTGAAGGGCTTTAAATTGGTAAGCAAGGGATACATGAAAATTACTAAATTAGGCATATGTCGCGGAGAAATTTAATGAGTGGCTTTAACTTTTCTCTACCCTTATTATTGGACTAATCAATTTATTTATTTAATGTACCATGTCACATGCACCTAATGGGCCTAAAATGGGGGCCCAGCCAGACTGTGTCAAGCGCCACATTTCACTGTCGTTTTGTTTGATTCTCAATGTGGGACCTATATTGTATCATTAATCCAACGGCTATTTTGGGCCCATTTGAAAGTGGTCCCATTATTTTTAACGGGTTAGATTTAACTGAAACTCTTTGCTTTTACTTAGAGTTGGTCTATATATAACACTTCTGTCCTGGCTCCTGCCACTATTGCTACTGTCAGTTGGTAAATCTCTGTGGAATTGTCTTCTAAACAATGGATCGGAAATGTGCAGTCGCATTTGCATTTCTGTGCGTCGTTGTCGCCGGTGTCGGTGGCCAGTCTCCGGCTGCTGCACCGACAAAAACTCCAGTGTCTGCTGCGCCGCCGACAACAACTCCCGTAAAAGCTCCTGTTACAGCCCCTGTGAAGGCTCCAGTGACGGCCCCGGTGAAGCCGAAATCGCCAGCTCCAATCACAGCTCCGGCAACTGCTCCTGCTAAAGAGACTGTTCCTGCTCCTGTGGAGGCACCGACATCAACTCCTCCCACGGCTGCGCCCCAGCGCTCGCCGCCAGCTCCAGTTCCGGAGGCGAAATCACCTCCTTCGCCTGCGCCAGTAACTGCTCCCGAGGCTGCCCCTGTAACTCCTGTGGCTGCGCCTACTACTCCAGTGGAGGTGCCCGCACCGGCTCCAAGCAAGAAGAAGAAGCCGAAGAAGCACATTGCTCCTGCTCCTGGGCCGGTTCTATTGAGCCCACCTGCGCCACCAACGGAGGCCCCAGGACCCAGTTTGGATGCATCTTCTCCTGGCCCGTCTGTGGCTGCCGATGAGGTACTTTCTTCTAACTTTTAAGTTTCTTTATTTACTTGTAATGCCTTGTGCAATGAAGACCCAGATCTAGGACAATCAATTACTCTTAACCCTTAATTACTAGGCTTGTTCATGTTAACTAAAACGGATTAAGAAGATAGAAATCAAACAAATTGACGACAACTATTTCACCAGAAACTAGAGAGGAACAGCAAAGTCAAAGCATTTACTGTAATAGTACGGATGGGTGGGTGAATAGTAATTTTTAGGATCTAATATTCTGGATTTTTGGGACAAACATTGCAGAATGGAGCAGAGACGATGAACCGCGTGCAGAAATTGTTGGGTGGAATGGGCATCGGATTGGCTCTGATGGGCTTGATGTTCTAGAGAAGAGAGAGCTGATGCTTATTGTCCTTATGTTCATCTGGTTTAGTTTTACTTTTACTTTTACCAGCGCCCTCATTTGTCACCTTTTATTAAATTTAATTGGCATTTGTTTGATTGATTAAATTTAGTATTTATTATTATGGTTATCTGAGCTGGTGCCTGCCTCCCATGTGATGTTCTTTTGGCCATGCTTTATGACATATGGGACATTCACTACTTTTGGATTCTTGTACCCTATTTCCACTCCTTTTTGCTTCTTTTTGCCTTTATTCTCTCTCTTCCTGCGCTTAAGACTCTTTTTCTTTTGTTTCACATCAGTTTGAAAAATAGGCAAATATGTTTCTCAGAATAAACTTTAATGTCTATCCAATTTCGGGCTTAAACAATCTTTCTCCAAGTTTAAATTCAAAAATTTAATGAATAAATTTTTTTAAAACCCATTTAAAGTATAAATTTTATTCGATCTGAAATTAAAATTTTTAGATTGAAGAATCGGATTCCGAACTTCTCTGACCCCGTTTGAGAGGCCCCTTAGACAGACCTAAATAGAGCCACTCTGCTAGTGTGGGGAATTTGTCGGTTGTTTAATACCTTTTTGCAATTTGAAAACGTAAACCACAGGTAAGCGTACCCAACATTTCACGTGCTGCAAAATAATTTTTCATTACTTTTACTATTTTTTTGGCCATGGTAAGATCTGCCTTAGCAGCTATATTTTCGGCTGTCGACTTGCCCTTGGACAATTTATAATTAGAAGACGCAACATCATGTGAACAACAGTTAAACTGAGTGATTTGTTATAAATTCGATCATACAATATAGAATATTGAATCAATAATTATATTATATATAAGCTTGAATTAGAGTGACATAGAAAAACGTGATTGAGTCATTCTTTTTGAATTTCTAGAATCCTCTAAATTTGTATGTAAAATCAATAAATAAGATGACTAGATTTTTTACTTTTAAAACCTCATTAATGACAGTTTTCAATAGAAAAAACTATAAATGATTAGATTTTAGAGTAAGGATTTAACTAATTTATAATGGATTATTTGATCTCTCATCAAAACCCAACAATTCAAAACTTCTATTTAACTGTCTACTCAAATAATAAACTGTATAGTATAATAGACTCAACTTTATTGATTATTTTTAAGCTCATTCATAATTTATTATTAGACTATTTAAATTATCATATTTTATAAATCAAAATATTAATTAATGTTAATCACCGTTGAAATTTTATAACATGATTGACATTTTCCCACCCAAGGTTTGTCTAAAAGCACTTTTCTATCCTTTAATAGAATTGGATTTGAGTCAGGGACATATTATCAGTAATTATTTTATTTTTTAAAATTTATTATATTACTTTTAACTAAATACAATCATCATATTCACTATTGTACTTTTAGAACAAACCCTCATAAATCTTATACAAAACCCTACCAGCAAATCGTTCTCTACCACCACCAAGGCACCAACTTCCATGAGTTTTCATTGTTTTTTCCTTGCTACCTAATCATCACTACTACAAAATATAAGAAAACGAATTACTAGTCTCTACAACCCCACCCTTGGTGCAAAACCATACTCAATCACACTCTCAATCCCAACCAAAGCTCTACGTAGTTCTTGAACCCTACATTCTTCACCAATTTCTCCAATCCCACTAATACTCTTCGTAAAGTATAAATGATTGGAATTAGATTATAATATTATTGTTAAGTCCTCAAATGTAGAATTTTCAGAAGATAAATTTATTTGTAACTTAGTTACAGTAGAAAAAGAAGATTTTAATTTACATATATCAAAATAATTCTAATTTGAATTAACAAAATAACTTTTACATAATTTTATTTAAAGGTTTAATAGATATAGACAAATTATTGATAAGTGATTATTTTCAAGTATTAAGTTTTATATAGTACTTAATAATTAACATGGTGAGTATAAAGTACTCTTAATGGAGTTTAAGGTTGAATTGAGAATCAAGGTTGATAAATTTTCACTTATATAAACATAAGTAGTGGTGTCACAATTAACAAAATGTGTTTATCTTTGTAAATATTCATGCATATCAGGATAAAGCACAAGGCCATGTGCTATTTTGTTAATGAAATTTTGATTAACATGATAGATTTATGTGCATAACATTTCCTAAATTCATCATTAAAATCTTAGTTTAAAGCTAAGGCTATCGTTAGTTTGATAAATTTTTGAAATATTGTCACAAATAACAAGTTTAATTGACTTGAAACAAACCTTGTTGTATGCATAAATATTTAGATTAACATTACAATCTAAGTGGGGGAATGTTAGATTGATTAGTGGCTTGTAATGTTAAGACAAGCCAAATACTACATGAAAATAGGAACAAAGGCATTCAATCTGAATGAAAATGAATAAATAATATTGGAATAATACTTATGGTTTGACGCTTGATACTTGGACTAGGAATATGTGTTCCAAGTTAAAGGAATGAGCATTCCAATGTTAATAGACATTCCAAATCCTTGAATGTCTGAGAACATACTCATTTTTCACACAAATTGGTGAAACAAGCTTCTTCTTAACTTAAATCATATGAAATGTCGTTCAGTTTACGAGACAAGATCTTATGTCCAATTTTTTAAGCTATTCATTGAAGGAACAAATGAAAAATCCTGTTACATATAGAATAACTTAGGATCGAAGCTTTGGAATGAGTGTTACATGAATTCTACAAAGTTTTTATAAATATTCAAAAAATATGATGAATGTCATATCCTTGCTGTTTTGATATTTTTAGTGACACAATAAGTCATGTTTAAATTAGGATTCCCTTGTTTTATTTGAGTAATTAATTTCCTTAGGTATAATAAATACAAAGAAATTGAAGAAAAAATATTGAAGCAACTCATTGAAGAAAAATAACTTTCTGTTTCATTATACCTAAAAAAAATTGTTATAAACACATTTTCTTGTGTAATTGATTTGATATTTATGCCTGATGTGTTCTTTTTTTTTAAAAAAACTTTGCTTGATATTGCTGTTGAAGCAACGAACTTACATGAATCAAATCCCAGTTATCTCTTACAATGGGAAAAAGATTATTAGATGATTAATCATACTTGATGATTGTGGAAAAGGACATTCTAATAATAATAAGACCCCAAATTATAAGGCCAAAGGACCCATTCCCACCTAAGGTTTGTTAAAAAGGCAAAATCTTACCCTCTAATTTTTTAAAATCTAAATACTTACATGTTAATCAAAGTCAATGACTAACTTTAATAGTCAATAATTAAAAACTGAAGGTCAAAATGATATTTTTATCATTTTGATAAAAATTTTATAAATAATAAAATAATAAATAAATTTTATAAAAATATTAAAATAAATTATAAAAATAAAATAAAAATAAAAAACATAAAAAGGTAGCCACTATTGTCGACAATGTTATCGACAATGGTGGCCTCCTAGTTCTTCTATAAGTGGTCAGAAACGACCTCCCAATTTATGATTTAGTCGTTCTGTTTCCTTTATTTTTGGTAGAGGTAACTAGATCTAGTCACCTCAACCATCAAATCTAGTTAAGAACGATCGAAAATGACCAATTTTGACTTTAACGATCATTTTTGATCATGGTTGATGGCAATGATGGTCAAATTTAGTTGACTCCGTCAATAATGGAAGAGGCCAATCTAACCCTCTTTGCCGAACGGGATAACTAGATCTAGTCTCTCTATGAATCAAGATGTCGTTTCTAGCTTTTTGGTTTGTTTATTGACAATTTTTTTAAATTTTATATTTAAATATTAAATTATATTTTTATTATATTTATTTCTATAATAGTAGTATTTTAGTTATTTTATTAAAAAATCCAAAAAAATAAATAAAAAATGATTAATAGGTGAATATTTAACTTTTTCAAAATTGAAAGATTAGATTTTATCTTTTCAACAAACCTTGAGTAGGAATAAATCCTTTAACCACAATTATAGTTATCGAACCGTGATGCTTTAGTTTAAAACTTTTTTATTAATGTATATAAATAATTATTGTATTTATTTACCAATAATAAAAAAAATATTGTAACTTTTAATATGTTTTTAAATATAGATAACCTACAACTACAGCGTTAAGGCACCCACGCTCCGGATTTATTATGGAACAGTGATTTTACTCAATTTCTTGGAAACTTGCGGATCGGTACACAGCAATCCTACATCTCCAGAACAATATGTAATTTGTCTTTACATTGCAGGTCCTGGGAATAATTTTGCAGGGTCCACTTAGACAAGAACCATCCATTCCATTCCATTTAGGGCGAAATTCTTCCTGGACTGTCCTAGAAGAATGATTATGTGCCGCACGCTACTCGATTTGAAAATGAAAAATTACAGATCAGCAAGTCGCATGTGAGGCATGCATACAGATTACAGAATAAAGGAGGAGATGGGTAAAGGGAAAATTATCAAATGTATATATAGGGACTTGTCATCTTTTTTCTGTAAGTTTCTTTCATTTCTTAGTGCATTCAGCGTTAGGGACACGGTGGCCAATTATGAATTTTGCTCCATGTTCTTTGTTGCGAATCTGCTTCGCGACCATTAATTAGTCTCTAATGATCTTAGTACAGAAGGATGTGTTCTTGCACTCTACTGATTTCTTATGAATGGAGTTCGCTACTTTTACCTTTTTTTTTTTTTTAATCTAATCTTAAGAAGATTTTTTTCTTTTTTGTTTTTTTTGGTGGGTCAGAATACTTATAGATAATTCAATTCGTTTGATATGAGTCGGGTTCTAGTTCAACTTAGTTCAATTTGTTAGGTGTTTAAAATATTCAAAACATCATTTTAAAACATATTAATAAAAACAATATCGTTAGTCAATTTAAATGACTTTTATAAGTACGCAAGTTTTACGAGCTCAATTTGTTATAAACTTGAATTCAAATTTTAGGTTTAAGCTCAACTCAAGCTCGTGAAAAGTGAGTTTGTTTTGAGCTTATTTGAGCTAAACCTGAGCTCGATCCCTAGTTGGCTCGATTCGAATCCATCCATATGGGTGCATTTGATTTGAAAAATAATTTATTAAATAGATTATTTAAATATTAATAGAAATATAAAAATAGTGTATTTGGGTAAATTTATATGTGTAAACAATTATTGAGTTTGATTAGTAGTTAAAAAAATATTATGATATCATTTTAAAACTAAATTTATTAAATATAGATAAAAATTATAATAAAATTAAGATTACCAAAATAATCATATTATTCTTATAAAATTATAATCTTTTAATATTTAAGGAGAAAAAATTAATCAGAGTACTACTATATTATCTATCATATCAACTTGACAATAAAATATTAAAATAATATTTTATCACCTAATAAATCGAATAATGTAATCTTAGTAATCAAAAATAAATTACTAGAGTAATTTTATTACCTCAAACTAGACATATTCTATGGTTTTAGTAACATTATCGAACTAATAAAATTATTATTATATGTTAAACGATAATGTGTTATTATGTAATTGAGTATTATTTTATTTTTAATTTAAAATTATTTAATTATATAATAATTTTTTATTTAATTGCTATTGTTTGGAGGTATTATAAAGATGTGTTACCAAAGCCTATGCCAAAAGTAGTCATATCTCATGATGAATCTCAATTTAAAATTAGAAAGGTAAATTTCAAATTTAGATGGAAAAGGGATATAAATAGAAAAAAAAAATATTGTTAAAATGGAAGGAAAAGGGATGAACAAAAACTTCTTTAAACTTGCAGCATAATTTTTATGTTAAGGTTGAATGGTATATACCCATCGAAACTACGACAAATTAATAGATTTTTATCAGTTAAATTTAAAAATATTAAACTCTCGTTCAATGACTAACAAAGTTAGCATTTTCTATTAGACTTTGATTAAATAACTACTATACCCTCGAGATTATAATTACCAAAATACGTTCTTGAATAGGCTTACAAAAATTCAGAATTTTATTAATTTATTAATTTATAAAATTACCTTCTGTTAAGATTAACATTTAATAAACATTATATAATCTCTTGTACATTGCAAATGTTTGTTTTTTATGTAGATAATTTGAATTCGGTGGCTGGAAATTGATGAAATACATTTAATAAAATATATAAATTGAAAATATAAAAATTGAATTCATGTGGATGAAAACTGAATTTTGTATTTTTTGCTCAATCAATCTGAATTATTATGGTATCAATGTTAACCCCCAAATATAATTAAGCTAATTCTAGAGCAGAGTGAACAGGATTAGTAAAATCTTTTCATAACTTAAAATCATTTTACCCACAAACAAAATTATATGCAAATAACAAACAAATCAAACAAATAGTCAATCAATCAACTAAACAATAAATCAAGCAAATATAAACAATATAAAACAAATAAAGAGAAAGGGAAGAGAGAATGCTTAGTCGATTGATAGTAGTTCGGAGCTTTTCCACAAACTTTCTACATCCACTACTCCAAGTAACCCTACTTGAATTTTTTTTTTCCCGATAGTTTCAATAACCTATAAGATACAATAGTTTTGATCCAAGAGATTTTCTCTTTCAATACTAGTTTTGATATAAGAGATTATGCTATTTACAATAGTTTCATATAATTTCATTCAACCACTAGTTTCACGAGATTACGCTTTTGGGTAGGGCTAGATTTGAGCCTAATCAAACACGAACATGTATATATTTATGTTCAAATTCATTTTGTATACTTCATATTCATGTTCGTATTTGTGTTTGCCAAATTTTTTTATAATAAAATTCAAGTTCATGTTTGGTTCGTATAACTCAGTTCGTGTTTAGCTCGTATTTGTATTCGTGTTCGTATTCGTATTTTGTTTGTATAATTCGTATATATATTTTATTAAAAATTATAATTAATACAAATAATTAATAAAATATAATTACAAATTTTTAATTTAAGTTCAGTTTTGTGTTCATGTTCAGTTCATATAGTGTGTTTCGAGCTCGTTCAAGCTGAATTCAAAAATAAATCCAAACATATTAGGTTCGAATTCAACTATACTTTTGGGTTGTTAAAACTACAAAAACAAGAATATGCCTCTTGATAAGCTAATACAAGAAGTTTTGTTCTAAGGTTTCTTCGAAAGGATATACAATGAAGACTAAAGAGAGGAAGTGGAGAAGAATAGAAAATAATAAGAACGGAATTTTCCAACCTAATTCTCTAACTGTTCTATCTTCAAATATATTGACTTTTATAGGATTGAGTGAAAAAAGTAGTTGCAACTGATTTGAGAGTCATTAGGGCAAATTTGGGTAAATGCACGATCATGCTCTCGACATTGAAAGTAGTTCAATGATTGAATTCTTCATATCATACCATTCTAATATGGGCATTATTTGCATCAACCATTACTATAGACAAAAGAACCGTACCAAAGTGGCCTTTTAAATGGCATTCATTGATCACGATAAATGGTCTATACCTCTTAATAAACCTTTTTTTTGTGCACTAAAACTAATATAGTATCAATGGAATTGAGGGCTTTCTACAATATCCTTCTTAATACATTTCAATCTAACCATCAACCCTAAATTCGTAATCAGAACCATGTGGGTGTACCTAAACAAGAAATTGAAAGACTTGGTATGATCCTTTATAGTGATTATAACAACCTAATATTGGAATGACCTTTTTAGACTGAAATCAAGATAAATGAAATTGTATGGTGAGAAAATTAAGTTAAAATTAGGGATAAAATAGTAATTTAGGAGCTATATATGACATGCATATCTTTCCTTGGTAGACTTTCCCATGTGTAGTATGAAAAAAAATGTAAAAATCTAATATTTCTATAAAGCACGACCTTACATCTTTGGGACATACAATTGTATGTCCCTTCAATTCAAACTCAACCATATAAAGCAATTTTTCTTGCTTTAATCAAATAGATTTTTATCCAATATCATTTTCTTCTCAGAGAACCCTAATCAGAGAGTTAAAAGAGAGAAGCATCCAAGAGTAACCAATTGAGCTAAAAAAAAAGATCAAGCTAGAGAGATAAAAAGCATCCCTAACCAAGAGATAAGCGATTTTGACCTCTTTTCCCCATTTTCTAAGCATGTGTTTCCTATTTTATTGAGATGCAATGACATTTGATACATGTTATACGGTTGAATAACATGTGAATATGTTGAGTTCATATGCTTATGAATGATTTATTGAAGTTGTGGATGATTAGAAACATGTTAGTATGTATATGTTCAAGCTTGATTGATTTGAGAGTTTTAATAAGGGTTTCACTGAGTTTTGATGCTATTGATGAGAATAATATATGCAAAAGTAGTATGCTTATCATATATTGATGTTGGAATGCTTTTGGTTATGGCTTGAATAAGATTACAAGGAGATTTGTGTTTTCAACCTTGTTTTTTTATAAAAGCATAGTATGACACACAACCATGTGTTCGACAAGCTCACCACTATGCAATCATATTTCTATAGTCTTATAGTCATATATGCTAAGCATGCATAATTGGATGGGTGTTTAAAGCATGACCATGCAAGAAGGGTCATGGTCATATGCCTATATCAATCTTGTAAGATCGTGCACGCTAGGTTACGATCATACAGTCATGTGTAAGCAAGTGTTTCATAGGCTCGTGCGATGTAAGGCCATGACTGTGTGCAACGCATGACCATGTGTCCTAAATATGCATAACCGTACAACATGAAATATTTATAACAATAATTTAAAAGTTAATTCAATCTACACAAAACTTAATAAGAAGAAATAGTAATAAGTTTCATGTATGATGAGAATTTTATGATATGACATGTCAAAGCAAAGTTTTAAAAGAGGATCAAGTGATCCATATGCATGACTTTTTAAATAGACAGTCAATATTTCAGACATCATTTCAAGGATGAATACAGAGAAGCACCTGTAAGTTCACAGTTTTTAGTTTATTGATCGAGTATTAATATAATAGAATATTTTCAACTTACTGATTGAGTATTAGTATAGTAGGATAACTTTCAACTTATTGATTATGTATCAGTATATATTAACTCTTATGGTCAATGTGTAAAATCTTTGTATTTATCAGTCTGATCAGTATAATAGTTTTTAGATATAGTTTTTTTATATAAATATATATATTTTATAAAAAAGAGATTTCAGTTATGATTTTATTATAAGATCTTTAGATCACAACAAATGTTTTTTAGAAAATATTTTTAAAAAGTAAGCCCAAGGGTCATACATGATTTTTAGTATAGATATGATTTCAGCATACTTTATATCATATCATATATAGTATAAAATAAAATAGAACAAAGCTTATGAGATAAGCAAGATAATAAGACATGGAATCAAAATAACAACGTGACAAGTCATAAAATGAAAAATGATAGAAAACTTGTTTGTGGGTAGAGATAAGAATTGAGCAACTTGTCAATCATTCCTTAAATTTTTCCTTTCCTTACAAGTCAGAGGATTTAGCTGTTGTGATGGGACACAAGGCAGCTATGAATAGGATATAATTTTGATCGGGTTTTCACCCATAAAAATAGCATATATTTTGGCTTGCATGCTTTGTACAATTTATATGTATATTTTGTATAGTACCCTTTATGAAATAATAATAATATATAATGTTTTCAGCATATTATACATTTACTTTAGTATATTACATGTATACTTTAAAGCTTTCACTAAACACATATTTTTAGTAAGTTTTTGTGTGATAATATTATATATTAAGAATGATTAATTTAATAATTATAATTTTCAATAGAGAAAAAAATATAAATAAATATTATAATAATAATAAATATAAATATATAGTAGTATCACTATAGTCATCCCTTTAGCTAGTATAACTTTAATTTTGGGATCTTCAAAAAGTGCCTATGATTTGACTCTTCACTTTATGTATTAATGTTTATGCCCATGTGAGATCTAATGAATGCCCATATGGTAAAAGCAATCAACTTAGTAGATGTAATAGCATTATTGTTGACTCTTGAGCAAGTATTTGTTTGTACATACTTATTTGATATGAATCCTCGTCAAGCATATAAATGGCATACAAGTGAAATGGACAACTGGTATGTCGTCACACGACTTTGATTCTCCTCTTCTCATTGCAAACTTTCATAAAATTAAACCTTCTATAAATAGTGTAATATGACAATATCTTTCTAAAATGGTCGACATTTTAAAAAATTTGGCCAACCTCAAAGTTGATTTTTTATCTAGCTTCATGTTTAAACTTATTTGCCTTCATGTACTTGACTATTCTCCAAGCTGTTTCATTATCACTTGACTCTGATGATGTACCAGGTTTCTTATCTCATTGACCACTAAAATAAGCCCTATCATCATTTAAATTTCTCTGGTCCTACCAATCTCACTCTCATTAAAAATTTCATCTTTATTGGAAGCATCATTATTAAAAAATTCATTATCCTAACACTCATTTTCTGGTATTTCAACCTCTTTGTCATAGGAACTATCACTAACATTGATTGGATTGGTTGCTATTGATGGAGGGACACTGGTACTACACAAGAAACTGAGTATTGGGGTAACGGTTTTAAGTGGAATAAAATCCACTAACATCTTCACATCTTGCATTTCCATCCGTATTAGGCATTTCAACTTCCACCTTAAACCTCTCATTCGTATAAAGATGAACCACTTCAATCTTAAATGTGACACATTAATTGTTTCATTTCTTTGACAATAATGATGTAGCTATATTAATCAAGGTCAACATTTTTAATATTGTACTTTTCCCCGCAAAGCTTAAATTTCAAATTAAATGCCATTTATGGTTCCATCTCACAAAATTCCAAAAACATTAGTATGCAAACTATGTAGTGTGTGGATGTATGAGTACAACAACCTGTAAGTGGGAATTTGACTTAGAAATGTGAACTTTGCAGGTAGGAATGCATCCTAGAACACCAATTGTAATGCAAATGTAAGTTGTGAGTGAGAAATGTTTGCTTGTGTAATAAATTCCACATGTAACTAATGTAGTCAAAGGCTCCAATATATTGTTATAGGTAAACAAGATAGACTGCAATCTATGACTCACAAACATAAGAACATGATAGGCAAGCAAACTTTGAAATTCATGGGTACACTTTTCAAGCATTTTAATTAATATGTACAAGCAAGAAAATCTTTTGATTTACACAGTTCAAGCTTCTCTTTCAACTATGTAGTCACCTACAATCACCAAAAACAATATAAGCACAAATGTAAAAATCATTAATTCAAGTCATTTATTTAACAAAATTCCAAATCAATGCAATAGATTAGATAGGAAAGCAAATTTTTTAGTTAACATGTGCTATAATAGAAAGGATTGTATTACACACACACACACATACATATGTATATATATAAATAATTGAACAAGAAGTTTGTAAGAAGGTTTAGGGTTTAACTATATATTATCTCAACTATGTGTTGTATGTTTATAACAAGATAGTCAACCCTAAAAGAACATATCAATAATAACATCAATTTTTTGTCTTATAGTTTAATAAGAGAATTTTGTTTAATTCAAAAAAAAAAAAAAAAAAAAAGAGATGAAAGAACCAAACCTTTTTAAAATACTTCCTTGTAGAAACTTCCTTTTCAGGTTCCTCTTTATAATCACTTTTAATTTGAGTCAAATCTATTTACTTCGTTGAATGAGATTTGACAAAAAATACAACCCAAAACATTTAAAACAACAAATCAAAATGACTTTAGAACAATGGGAGCAAAAAATGCAAACTTGTACCATTAAAAATATCTACTAACATTTATTTCGTTGATTATCTTTGAAATCTATAAACAACAAAGTGAGTGTTATAGTCGTCGTTAATAGTACCCTTACTAAAAAATCTCACTTCCTTAATAACAAAAACACTTTATCTCATTTTCGATCATCGAAATCATTGTCCTAGTTGTTGTCAATTCAATTTATCACTAAAAAAACATGTAATTTCCAGAATAAGCATCCAAGTTGTCTTTGATTCAACTTATCACAAAATCACACTCCCTTAGTCTCAAATGAATAAAACACAAAAGAAAGATCAAACATTTTCAAATTTTTGTTTAAGGGCAAAAATCCATCATTTGGGCAACTCAACAAGTTGAAAATTGTATCGCCTTTTCTTGCCATAATTTTCAACTAGAAGGCCATGCTTATCAAATAGATAATTTATTTTATATAAAAAATATTATATTAACTAGGAAAATTATAAAAACTCATTTATATTAAAGAAAAACTTCTAACTCCATTAGTCTATGGATGAGAGTTTGGTAATTTTAAACTTTATGAGTAGAAATATGTCATTTTGTTATAGTTTGGGTGGGTATATGTCCTTTGGCCTAATAAAAAATAGGTATATTTAACGACAAAGGGTACTAATAAATTATATATAGAGAGATTAATCCTAAAACTAACATAAACGAGAAAATAATGGCAAAGGTAACATTAGTCTAACTCAATAAAGGAAAAAAACATTAGTCTAACTCCTTGTTAAGGAGCAATAATCTTCAAATGTAGAGTAAATTATGTTTTCACACCCCCTATTTGACCCAAAAATCTTTTCCATCACTTGATGGTATAAATCACAATTTCTCACACATTATCAAACTTTGTTAATGGCAAATCCATTATAAAGGGAAAAAATCATCATTTTTATTTTCTAGAACTAAAAAAATATACATATGAAAAATGGCATATATCAACAAAGGGAAAAGTTAGAAGTTGTGGGAAATAAAAAATGAAAGTGGTGGTGAGTGGTGGTGCAAGTGAAGTCGAGATCAATAATGGTGGTGACAGAATTGGTAGGAGAAATAAGGAGGGAAAAAGGATCAAGATATTATCATTTTTCTTATAGCAATTTTATGTGCATTTATAATGAGTGTTAAATTGGGTCCAATTATGATATATTACTATATGATTGAGTATTACTTTATTTTTAATTTAAAATTATCCAATCATATAATGATACATAATTATTGGTATCTAATTTGATTCTCATTTTAAGTACACATAATTTTATTATTTCTCTTAAAGTCTTTACTCCTTAAACCAACCTAAAAGACCATTCTCTAATGAAGGCCATTGGCATATTCATCTTGTTCCTAATAAGGGATAGGAGAGGAAAAAAAGAGGAAGAGTTTCATCGAACCAATCATGATAGTAAAGGAATTCCCATTGTAAAACCCAAGAGAAGTGATAGTCACTTAGACAAAAGAAAGTGAGAGCAGAGAAATAGTTCGAGCATAGCGAGAGGAGTGTGAAGGGATCAAAACAAGATCAGCTACCACCACTATGGTTGTTCATGTCAGAGAGGCTTGATTGTTAGAAAGGGAACGAAAAGCCTCAATAAGGTTAACTATTTACTTTAGTCATAACAACTGAAAAAGGATAGCAAACCTATTATAGGACAATCGGTTGGCTCTTATAAGTGGAGCCTCCCTCGCCTAGTAGTGGTGGGTGAAGTTGAGATTGATGCTGACAATGAGAGGATTAGTAGGAAAGTTGTTGGGAAGATTTGTGTTTTATGTTTTTAATTGACTAGGAGAAGAGATTGGATTGGACTAAAAAGAGTGACAATCGACTAAAGATGCAATTCTATCTAGCAAGATTTACATATGGTAAAAAACTTATAGTTAGCTAGGGATAAATTAGTAAATTTGAAAAAGTGAAACAATTGAGGATAATATAGTAATCACAATTTTTATATACGTGTTAAATTCTTTTTCTATTAATGAAATTTGATTTTGGCTGAGAAAATATGATTTATGTGAGATGGTAAAATGTTTTTGGGCAAACCTAGGGCTGCACTCAAATGGAGTTGGCTAGGGCTAAAAAACCATCTCGGTTTGGCTTGATTTGCTAATTTGAATTCAAACCGAGTTTGAGGTACAGAGTTCGGCTTATTTTTTAAATTGAGTTTAATTTGAGTTAGAGAAAGTTTGACTCAGTCTGACTTTTAAGCCAAATGAATGGGTTAATTTAGTTTAAACTTGACTCATAACTTAATTTTAATTATATCAAATAATTATTAAAACAATATCTCGTAAGTTACAAATTTGAACCATAAATATGAGTTATAATTCCTAACCATAGATTTGAGTTATAAATTTGAATTAAAATCAAACTAAATATTAAATAGAATCATTTTATTTGAGCTAAACTCGAATCACCTTTAACTTTAATTTGATAAATTCAAATCAAATTATTTTTCATATAGATCAAACTTGAGTTAAAAACTTGACTCAATATTTGTATTTGCTTTGATTCAAATCTATGTAAGGTGAACCTGGAATGAGAAAAGGCGATTGACTCTCAAATGTACCATTTCCCTAGAAATAGGCAGCAGAAAGGAAAGAAAACATTAAACAAGTGCAAATGGGATCCATCAGAGAACCCATCACAGTCTGTACTCTTTCAAAACTGCTACAACTTAATATAAACTATAATAGAGGACGAACGAAAAGCATATTGTTTGTGTCTTTTGAAAACAATCCCCCTTCCCCACAAAGATTTACGAATAAAATACACGGCATATTATATATTATTGTAAATAATTTTCCAAAAAAAATCAGAAGTCTATTCTTCATGCATTGAAAATGGCTGCATGATTCTGGAAATGAATTTTACATAAATAAAAAAATTCACTCCATTTTTAAGGTTCCTTTTTCAGAAAAAACAATGTTCTACACTTCAAACGTATATATCCCTTTATTCTAAACTCATAATTTGAACAAATGGACAACATAAAAATATATTAACTTTTCTTTGATTGGGGTTTCGATTCAACAGATCAAAGAACCATCTCCTCATTTTCTTAATGTTAGTCTTATTTTCTTTTAAAGGTGTAAATAGAATGTTGTTCGTGGTTTCACATATTGTCAATGGACCAAGTGGAATTAGAATAAGTCAATGGGGTTGGGTGGTTGAGTTCAAAGCTGACCAGGATGCGTATCCGGGATTGAATTATTAATGTTGTAACATGCAAGTATACTTACTATTTGACCTGGGAAGCTGCCATTGAGTTTCAGGCATGTACAAACCAGGAGCTGTCCTAATCCCAAGTTGCCCTACCTCAGAACAACCCACCAGCTTACAGTCTGTAGAAAAGCTGTACATCTCTTTTTATTATTATGTTTCTCAACCTTTCTCTCTTTCCCGGGTGAAGTTTCACTCAACAATGTTTCTATAAATACCGACGTAAACCTCTCTAGCTTGTATCACTCACGAGAGGACATATTCTTTCGGTTACATTTTAGTAGAGATACAACCATCTAGCTCAGACAAAATGAAGGTTTTCCTAACAAGTTTGCTTCTTGTTTCACTGCTGCTATGCTCTTCTTTATTCCAATGCAGCTTTGCTGACTCTCAAAGCGCAGTTCGTCAGCCTCAAGTGCCTCTACCTCCTGTCGCTCCTGGTCCAGGTAAGTTTTATATATATATATATATATATATATATACACGAACACTTGCATATCCATTTGAATGTTGAATCATAGATAAACAAATGGTTGGGTATTGTTACAGGTTTTGAAGACTTTTGTAGTGCGAAGTGCGAGAAGAGATGTGAGAAAGCTGGATTTGAAAAACGTTGCAGGAAGTATTGCATGATTTGTTGCAGAGACTGCAAGTGTGTTCCTTCTGGGACTTATGGAAACAAGTCGGAGTGCCCTTGCTATAGAGACAAGTTGAACTCCAAGGGGAAGCCCAAGTGCCCTTGAATGCATCATAATATATTATTGTTGTTATCTTAATTTTTAGGCATTGATTTGGTTGACGACTTCGAATGTTTAGCATCTTGAGAAACCTTTCCTTGCTTATTGAGAGAAGTCTAAAATAATATTCTTCACTGACTCTCATAAGCAAGGATTTGCCAGCTCAATAAAGCCAAGCGATGAAGGGTCTCCTGAATAAAATAATTCTAAATTGAATAAACTTGTAATCCTATATATTCCCACTGAATTTGGAAAATTTCACCTTTTTCCTTTTTTACCTATATGAAACCATCAGCCATCCTCAAGATAATTAAACCAGAGAAAAGAAAGCTTTAAATTTTAATGCTTAAACAGCTTAAACCATGAAGAAAGCCAGTTAATTGTTTAGGTTCTAGAGAGTTTTTTTCCGGGCTCGTCTCTAAATTATTTTTTAGGTTAAAATTAATCGGCATGAGAACTGTCAAAATCTAACTGAGATTGAACCTCTTGGTCCATTAATATTTTACCAAATAATTAGTCTTAGAACTTTCATTTGATTAATAATGGTTTAATTGGTACAGCTCTCAAAATAGTCGCCTCCTAAATTCAGTGAACTTACAGTGTTACTGAAAAAGCTTGTAATTGAATTTTTCCAATAGGCTTATATTGGGGGGTATATACTACATGATTGGCCAAGACTGCTTTCCACCCAAGGTTTGATAAACTGACAAATTCTTATCCATTAAGTTTGAAAAAATCAAATTTTCTCATAAACATCAAACACAACAATTAGTTTTAATAATCAAATGATATTTATATTTTATTCAAATGTTATAATAATAATGTATTTAGAATATAAATATTATTTTCTAAAATTTACTAAAGTTAAATAAATGTTTCCTTATCTTATTTTAAAAATTATTGCATTTGTCTAATATATACAAAATTGAGTCATGACAATTTTGACAAAGTTCAGATGGATGGAATCTATAACCCTCTTGCAGTACTTGAGAAGAAATCAAAAACTGATTTGGATTTCAAGGCTATTACCGATTCCTTGCCTATAATATTTACATTATGTATGATTGCAAGGTCGTTTGGAAAAATCCCTTTTTCCTTTGTAACTTCTTATATATTTATATTTTAATTTATAGTCTTTCAACATATTATAACCTCAATAGTTTGTAATATAATATTTAAATCCTTAATTTTTTTGCATTTTGGGGATATAATTATCATTTTTGAAACTATTAATAAACATATTGAAATTTAAAAATTTTCAAAAACACCCTACCAAACTTTTTCAAACTTCAAAAACTCTTAAAATATTTTAACACTCCCAAAATTTTTAAAATTTATAATTTATTCACCAACATTTGATTATATGCATTAACACCCTTATCTATATTTGTGATGGTAAAATTTTTTATTATTTTTAATTAAATTTAATATAAACTAGTATAAAAATATTTAATAATTTTTTTGGAGTAAAGAATTATCTAATTTGAGGGTCTGTCCAACAATGTTATAAAAACTCAATATAATTTGATAACAAATTTATTTTACAGGTGAGAATTTGACTTTTTCAGACTTAATGGGTGCAGTTATATTACATCAAACTTTGGGTGGGAACTAGTAATTTGGCCTTAATATAATTTATTGATAGGATAGAGGAATAGGGTCATAGCTTGCTTCTTGATAGAAGAAAGAAAATAGAGTCAATGCCACCTTACCTTATATTTCTTCTTGTCTCTGAGAAGAGAAGAATTAAACCCAAGAAAGGAATCAGAAATTAGATGGGACACTGCAATTGATTCCTTCCTTACACTAACCAGACCGATTCACAAGCCATTCTGTTTCTCCATATTATATACAGGCCAATTAATCTACTAATCTCCAAGGCTTTGCAAAATGGGGATGATCATGAGTTTCATGGGCAAAGGTTTGTGATTTTCTCTTAGCCTTTTCATTTTAGCCTCCTGCTCTTCTTTTTATTTCTACCAACCCTGACTGTTCACATGATAGGCCTGCCATCCACACAGATGTTAAACCTGCTAATGGGTACCCTCTACAGGCAATTCTTAGACAAAGATGTCAAGAACTTCGATGACTTCCACGCAGCTATTTTGGATATATTCAAGTAAGAAATTACATTTATTCATCTATATAACTATTTCATTAATTTGGAAATATTTCAAAACAAGGGTAATTAAGCATTTAGGATCTGAAATTTTTGTTCATCTTATTCAGCACTGTCAACTCAGCATTACCAGGCAAACATTACGATGTGCCATCTCGTGAAGAAGTTGGGGTTAGTCACCGTTACTTGAATTATCTTATGCTTTCTACTTCTTGATTCTTAATCCAGTGTACAAACTTTCAGAAATGCTATGAAGATTGGGAAAAAAGTGATCAAGAGTCAGAAAGGAGGAGGAATGTGTTTGTTGACTTCATGA
Organism: Anacardium occidentale; assembly: GCA_026122585.1. Taxonomy (NCBI): domain Eukaryota; kingdom Viridiplantae; phylum Streptophyta; class Magnoliopsida; order Sapindales; family Anacardiaceae; genus Anacardium; species Anacardium occidentale. Next base: position 379,592 of record JAJEJH010000116.1, on the reverse strand, counting down.
AGAAGAAAGTAAAGGTTAGCACGCTGGATGATTCCACTGTGATGATAGGAATATTGACACCTCCAGCAGTCATGGCAGCTAAGAAAGCAGGTGAGAATGTGCCCCAGTTGAAGATGATCAAGGTCGTACCTGACGTTATCCTTGTGCCATCTTTAACAGTTCTAGCCCTTATGTCAGCCAAGCTTTCCAGAAAGATGGTCATGGGAAGATTGGGAAATCCCCCGTCTTGAATACCCATGCTTAAAGGGTGCACACATTATGTGTTTTCTGCAAGACTCATGTTAAATAACACGAAACACAAGTGAAATATTCTAAAATCGATTTATTTTCTATGATAAAAGAGTCAGAGCATATACATCAGAATAAACATCATTTACATTTATAATCAAAAGCCACATTGAGAACTTCATTTCCAACATAGGCTTGTCTTCAAACTTGTAATCTAACTAGCCAGAGGATCTGCGGCTCCATTTACCTCTGCGTGATTTTCGCCTCCCCTGTTTCCTCTTGTTGCTACGCACATTTGACCTGGAACTAAAAGGTTGACTATGAGGCACAGATGTTTCTTTGGGCAACTCAGCTTCTGGGGAAATATCAGTACTAGAATTCGGATTTCTAGCTTGCACTTGTGGATTCTCGGTGAGCCGACTAATTACCCTTTCAAAATTCAGCTGCAAGTCTTCCTGAGATGCCTGATCATCTATCAGGATTAATTCCTTGTTCTGTATGAATGGTCAATGAGCAGTTCCATTACGAAGAAATAAATAAGATCATGCAACTTCATATTTTCTACTTAAATCAGCATAATATTCAAAGTCCTAATATTTTCATAATCCAATCGATTTTAACCAGCATAATATTCGAAGTCCTAATATTTTCATAATCCAATCGATTTTCAATTATGGCCCAAATCCTCTAGGTGGGCATTGCTTACAACAAAAAAGAGTGTACAGACTGAAAGATGTTAATTGGCAGGCCGCCCACAGAAGAGAGTACCAATTGACCCTTGAGCCAAGCTTTGGAGTCAGCTTGATTAAAAGCTGTGTTTTCCTTTATTCTTCTATCCATTAAATCTACATTATCTTCAAGTTGTTTGTTACATAACATTATGAAGGCTATTTCTTTTTTCCTAACATTCTTAACTTTTTTATTCAAATATTCATTCAGAAAAATACATGGGCATACAGACCTGCACAATCAGGCCCCACACCAGATCAACCAAATTGACACATTTGTTTTTGTCACAGGCCCTTAATTCCAGATTTATTCAAACAAAAGTTGGGATATTTAGGATTTTTAAAGAAGAGGGGGAGGGGGTGGGAATAGTCACAACGTTCTTTGACAGTTATGGAAGGCTCATCTAACCATAATTATTACTATATTCCAAACCAAAAAGGAATAAATGTAGTCAACAGTGCAAGATAAGAAAACTTACATTTTCACATGAATCCCCAATCTGTGGCTGACCTGACCTTCTGCTTGTATCCGCAAGAGGCATCACCTCTTCATGATTTACAACTGCACTTCCAGGCACAAAAAGATCTCCAATGTTACACTCAGATCTATGCTGGGAAGAAATATACAATGATCTATTTGCCTTTCCATTTCCATTTTCAGGAGAAGCAGCATTTTGATCAGAACTGGCCAATGCATCACATGCTACAGACAAGCTCAATCTATTAACGGAACAGAACTTTCCAGGATTTTCACTCACCACCTTGTCAATCCGACTTTTCAGTTGGCGAACTTGTGATTGAACCACTTCAATCTTTGAAAGCATTTGCTCCAATGATTTATCAACACCCTTAAACTCAAGTGACAGCCATCCATCATCAAACTGAAACCCTTGTTTTCCATTGACAATCCTATTATCTGCAGAATTTACTAGAGCACAAAAGAGGGAATATTTATGTATTACAGCAGAGTCAATTTTGAAACAACAAATCTGAAAGTTTAGCATTATGCCTCCAGTACTTAAACACCATTATATTTTATAATATAGAAAGATAATTAATCTCAAATTTAAATTATGAAATAGGATAGACCACAAGAATTAATGTAAGAGAGCATTAAATCATAATGCCTATGTCAATATCTGCAGAATAAATTTTGTATCCGTTTTGGAAATGAGCCCAAACTAATTTCACTTCATACATATCACATATCTAGATGCAGTGTCAAAAATTTCCACCAAAAACTATTTAAAGTTCACCAAGTTCGCTTCCTATATCAGCATAATATATATTACAGAATAGGTAATTTGGAAATCTATTCCCATGTTATAACCAAATTATCGAATATAAGAATATACCAATATCCACAACAGAGCAAGCTCTCAAAAACAAAACCATCCTAAACATCAAATCAAATACTCAACCAAAATGTCAATCAAAAGATTAGATCCATGATCAGGCGCCTACAACTTACATAATTTACAATACAACAATCATCATAAATGAAGCCTGAATTCTTACCTAAATTACCGCAATCATTTTCCATACAACCACTGTCGGCAGAAGACCTCTTATAATCTGGGAGAAAAAAGGAAAGAAGCCACCTATTAGAATTTATTATAGATATTATAAATTTGCACGAAACAAAAACGTAAATTCTGCACCATAGTAAGAGAACAGATTGTGCTGTGACATGTACAATGCCAGATCAGTTGTCTCTTCCACTCGCTTTCTCTTCTTCCTCTTCATGACTTTATTTCTTCGAATTTGATGAGAAAATGGACGTGACCTTGCATCGATACCTTCTAATGCTAACTTTTCATACTCAGACCGTTTTCTATGATCATAATCTGCGATTTCTCTATCATATTTCAGTGCCTGCAACTGAAATTCCTTCATTTGGAGTTCTATCCATTTACATCGCCACATGATAGGACGTATAAATCGACGCCAATGCTTTGTCAACTTCTTCTTCCTGAACAGTTTAAAATAGACAACCAAATGTAACATTCAGAGAACAATTGAAGGTAAAATCATTGCTTCAAATCTAAATCAATTTTACGATAGAACATGTAGTTCATCTGGTTGCAACTACTTATCCTGAATGAAAATGGAAAAGAAAATGTTTACACCCAGATTGATTATGTTGCTGATATATGATTTAGTGCATTTATCAAACACCATACACACACAAAATCAGTATGCCTGGTACTTGCAACGCTCAGAAGGCATTGTGGCTGATAAAGTAAGAAAAGTGGGCTGAGATGCACCCTAATGGTAGAGATTCAGCCAATGGCAGCAAACACTGTACTAATACAAATTCATGTCACTGGAAAATGAATCAAGACAAGCCAACATTATCAGGGTTTTATCATATAACTGCAACAATTTCAAAATCCTTGAGAATTCAATATCAGAGTCCAAATGTTCCATTAGAACAAGATCACATGGTTTCTTACCCCGACCTACCTCCTCTTATAACCTGCTATACAGACCACACTGTGATCTAACAAAAGAGCAGAGTAATTAGTTTGATGGTACATTACATTTGAATGGAAAATTAGATTTTCCAACTCATACCAAGTAACTTGTTCCCTAGTTCAACTTTATAAAAGTACAAACTGTCTAAGACCTAGAGATGTCTGAAAGGAATGATCTTAAAGTTATATTTTCACCCCTATAGATAATCAAAAAGGCATGGGTAACATACAAATGAACTAATTAGAAGTATAAAACCAAAAATACCTCATAGGAAATGCTCCATTGTATCTTTCAAACACTGATGCAGATGAATTGGCACCACAAAATGGTGATTCAACTTCAACATCACTCAAAGTTGAGGCATTCTGAGTCTCAGATACAGAGTTATCAAAAGAACTTGAATTTTCAGTTGTGTCCTGACATTCAGCTTCAACCAGCGCATGGTCACTAGATACAGTGCAGTCAGTTACATTAACCTCCACATCTTCACTTCCATTTTGTACCTTACTTTTCCCATGAAATAAATCTGTCGTATGAAAAGTGCCATCATCCATATTATTTGCACAATGATTCAATTTATTCTCTGAATCTTGGGGCACACTTCCAGTATTCTGGTTATCAGCTATAGTAACCTCAACATCTTCACTTCCATTTTGTACCTTAGCTTTCCCATCAACTAGACCTCTCATATGAAAAGTTTCATCATCCATCTTATTTGCATTATGCATAAACTTATTCTGTGTATCTTGGAATACCCTTTCACTGTTCTGCTTAGTGGCAGAAACTTCAGTCACGGTGCATGAATCCTCTTCCATCTCTAAGGCAGGGTCCATATTAACACTACTTAAAAACACTTCATGTTTTCAAAACCGCTTAGCATACCTTGTATTAAGTTAACAACCAGAACAAACAAAGTCAATAGAGTGACCACAAAATCTGAAATAAAACAACAGAAATAACAAATGAGGTCAATAAAAATCTAAAACACTCTGAAAACCAAATAATTTGTATTGAATTCCAAGAAAACAGAATAAAGAAATCTATCTTTAAAACCCAAACATGAATTGCATGTAAAAAATTTCTTCAAAGCTAACATCTTCAGCAACAAAGCATGTATTTTCCATAGAGAAACTCTTCGATGACTTATAATAAGTACATAAAAAACAATAGTCACAGAAAAACCCTACCTTTTAAAGAAACAGTAAAACCCTAAAACGGAGAAGAAACAAAAGCAAAGTACCTGTGTATAGACAAGAGGTTATTTGCTTGGTTGGCGACCAGAACATGACGGTCACCGGCGGAATACGTTTGAGCAGCCGGTGATAGTGATCGGTTGATTGGTCTGAAAGAGAGAATATTTTCTGGGTCTGAGCGCGCACCACCAGCAGCAAATAATAACGGCGGGCTTTTAAGGAAGATCATGCTTAAAGACAATCAAAACGGTATCGTATCACTAATTAACGCTTTCATCGTTTTCATGTCCTATTTGGCAGTTAATTAATTATTATACGTGTTCACCTAGAATAATTAAAGTTAATTGTTACACGTGTCAAACAGATGTGAAAACCTGATGCTGATTACAGTTGATATACTGTAAAATAATGGACTTCTCGTAAAAATAATATTTTATTAAAAATAAAATATATAATATTAATTAATTATGATATATTCAAGATAATTTATATGAATATTTTAAAAATAAATTTTAATCATATTTATGAAAAACGGTGTTATCCTTAATTAATATGTTATTTATTTTTATTAATTAAGTTAATTCTATATTTTATAAATAATACATTTTTTTTATCAATTAAACTAATTTTTCACATTATCATTGTTGAAATTTTATTTGAATGTGTAACCAAGGGTCAAGCTCTTCCATGGAAATCTTTTATAAAACAACCAAAATCTTTTATAAATTATACAGAAATAAAAATATAAATAAATAAAATAAAATAAATTCATATTAAAATTCAAACTAAACAAAAAAAATCATATGTTTATATTTCACATAACAAACATTAAATAATTTATTAAATATCAATTGTTATATAATTTATTACAAATATCTTTTATATTTATAAAATAAAATATTAAAATGAGTAACAAATCACTCGATAAATAAGAACATTTCGGAATTTTCATTTTCGTAAGAATATTTATTATTTCATTTTTCTATAGCCGTCACCATTTCCTTCCAATAAATACCGCAACATTTAATTAGTCGATCAATTAGGAATATCATCCTAAGAAAGGATGAGGGAAGAGCCCTCCTAGCGTAGGTTATATGCTTAATTGTACTAGAATTAAAAAATGAATACTAAGATTATAAAATAAAATGTGTACATGTGAAAGTATATCATAGATCATAATAACAAAGACACAAAAATACCATACTATAAGCTGGGTTGTGATTATTTTTATTATGTTAAAACTCCAATATAGATAAGAAAATAATGATATATATAATCTCTTTAAATTGGTTGTAATATCATTTGACTATTCAAGTCAATCAAGTGTTAAGTTTTTTTTTTATTCAAGTAAAAAAGACCTCTGAATCAAGTTGTTAAATATTGACAGTTGAATTGAAATACCAATTTATGTGTGTCACAATTTAGTTCATAAAGAAAAATAAGTTTATATATAAAATTTTGTTTGTTTGATATCATATTAAGTTTATTGTTTTGATTAAAGTTTAATGGAAATAGCCTTGATCGAGGTAAATATACTTAGTTGTTCTTATTTTAATAAAACTATGAACAATACTAAGTAACCACTCTTTTTTAAAGTAATCATTTTTTTAACCATGTATGGTAGAGGTGGTTTTGTTGATTTTGTTTGACTCGGATATGAATTAATGAATCCAAAAGTGAATGTGCGACCGCCCCATTTGGGTGATAGCATAGCTTTACTATAAAAATATTCTAATTCTGTTGTTCAACAATGGGGTGTATGGGTCTCGACTTGGCACTCAAGGTTAACAAACCCTTAAGCCTATCGAGACGTGTACCGATGTTGAGACTTTGGACAAGGCTTTGGGCAAGCATCCGTATGACCAAGATGTGCTCTACGAGATTCAATGATACAAACTACTTGCCCGTCTTAAGTTCTTGGATGGAGATACGGAGATAAAGATGTGTGAGTCCTTCTAAACGCATTCCATTTATATTCTTTGTCTTTGACTTATAGAAAAGTTAAGATTTTCTAAGATATACAAAAGGATAAAAATCACTGACTATGTGTATACAAAAAAAAGGGTGGTTGAATTAAGAGATCATAAAAAACACACGTCTAATTCATAGGAAAAAATCTAATCACAAAGGCAGAGGTAGGACACCTATTAATAAGTAAAAAAGAGCTAATTCAAGTTTCTTCTATGAGATGAATGAACGCATGAAGAAAAATTGCTTAAATGCAAAAAATGGCTAAAAATGAAATATAATCTAAATTTTATCTTTATGGTATTGTTCCAAAGCAAAAATGTATCATGATTCTTACAATACTTGGTGGATGGATTTTGGCTCTAGTGAATATATAATAGTCATTATTAATGCACATAATTTTACTAACCCAAATAAAATTAATGAAAACAAATTTGAGTGGGATCACCAAACCCCACAAATCAATAGATTGATATACTCATGCAGTCAGTGAAAAAAACAACATTTCAATGATTCTTAATTTCTAAATGAATTTCAAACACCACAACGTATTTCTAACAGCATCATAGACCTCAATCATCTAAGTTCAAAGTGAAACAGTTGCATAAACACCCAAAATTTATTTATCAACCACATACAGACCAATCATTCAAATTAAATTTGTTCAGTTTTGTTTTCACCAAAGTTACGTCTAACTTTAAGAAACTATTGTTGACCCTTAATTAAAAAACTTACAACCCCTATTCTACCATTATAAAGGCTTGAAAAGTTTGTACCTTAATTGATAATACCCTTTCTTTCTTCAGTCTCTGTAAAATCCTAGCACAAAACTTTCACAAGAATTATTGTATATCATATATACATTATATAAAAGTGAACTCAAAAGTTTCAGTCCCCTCTAGAATCAAGAATAGGTTGAATGAAACATACAGAGAGAGAGAGAGAGAGATATTGACAATTGATTTTAAACCATATAAAACTCTAATTATTCAACCTGTAATCTTCCTCAAACTCAGAGCAAAGACTAGACACACCTGTATAAAATTTCTTACCACATTCACCAAAGTTTTTCACACGAGGACTCAATCAAATCCTCCATTATCTATAGTGTTTTTTCTCTACAAATCATGAAAAATCTAGACATCAAACTCTTCATAACAATTATTTGCAACATCAAATATACACACATACATTGTATAGAAGACTAAAATCTTAGCAATGTATTGAAGGTTGTGCTTGTAATATCAGGACCTCCCAGCATTACCATGCCGATGGTTTCTGAAGTAACTAAGGAGTGATTGTGCCTGCAATCAACCAGCAAGAGGCTTCTATTATGTTGGGAAAATATAAGGGAAAAATAAAAAGCAATGTATTGAAAAATCCTAAGTGTACCTTTTCTTTGGCCCTTGGTGTGCCTGACTGTGACAATGCCACTAGCGGTGGGACAGCTCCTTCTTGAAGCACCATATTGCAATACCTGCCACTGCTTGTGCAAAGTTGTAACAGGGCAGCTGCTGCGTTTTCCTTCCCTCTAGCAGACCCCAACTCAACAACCTCAACCAGAACAGGGATCCCATTTCCCTGACCGATTGCAGTCCTTCCCTCAGGAATTGTAGCAAGATTTGCTAAAACAGCAACTGCCTTATCAACCATCCCAGCTGCCGGATCCATCAAATCCACAAGGTGCTTCACAGCACCAGCTTGCACAATCCGGTCCTTGTTTTCATGATGTATTGACAAATTAAACAGTGCTGTGGCTGCATCTTTCTTACCCCTAGGAGTCCCATTCCCCAGCAGATCAACAAGAGGTCCAATTGCCCCAGACCTCCCTATCTTGATCTTATTATCCTCGATCACAGATAGGCTAAAGAGTGTGGCAGCCGAATTTTCTCTAGCTTCTGGGCTTCCTGTCTGAAGGACATGGATTAGAGGTTCAATGGCATTGGCATTAGCAATTGCACTTTTGTTGTTATCATTAATTGATAAGTTAAGAAGTGCTGTAACAGCATTTTCCTGAATCTTTGCATCTGTTGAGTGAAGCAAATCAACTAATAAGCTGATGGCTCCACAGTTTGCTATTACCATCCGATTATCCATATTGTGCTTAGCAAGAAACCTGAGTTCTTCAGTTGCATTCCTTTGAGTATCAAGTGATGTACTCTTCAAGTCCTCAATCAACTTCCGTACTTGGGTTTCAATACCAGAGAGATCAGCTCTGGTTTCAATAGCCGAATTAGAAACTATTCTAGGAACCAACCTCTCAGATGGGCGGCGCCTGAGCACTTGGCTCCGAGACCTTGTTTCAACCATACGAGATGGGAATTCGGTTTCCCTCTGTGTGGTGGTCAAAGTAGCAGCTGTATGAGGTTCTGATTTTACCTCTCCAGAAGGATCAGTTTGATGGTTTGATCCCTCTGAATTTTCATTGCTATCTCCTACCACTCCCTGAGGAAAATTTGTATTAGAAAGAACACTGGAAGCCATGCCAGTCCTACCATGGACGTGAGATGACTGTTCGGTAGTATCATCGTGAGTAAAGTCTTTTCTAGATGATGACATAGAGGGTTCACCAACTAATTCTCCACTCTGTTCTTCAGCGTTTGCAAATCTGTCCTCAGAACTGGTAAGAGATACTCTTGCACTATCCAAAACCTGCCCATTTCCAGCAACATTTGACAAGGAAGCCTCTGAGGTTGAAAGGGGATGCAGTGGGGAACTTTCCTCCCGATGAATCCCAGAGGACAAGATTAGGTTCTTACCAGGCGAACCTGTAGACTGAATTAACTCAGGAATTACTGATTGGCTGCCCCTCGTTGGGGGGAAAAGGTCTGCATCTCTGGTTGCAGTAGAATCTGCATTCATAAGAAGAGGTGAAGGTTGGTTTAAGCTCATAGTCTTCATGGGATCAGGCAGCTTCACATTGTTTAATTCACACCAGTTTGCAATTAGTGCCTTTACAGTGTAATTAGGTATTAAGTTGGTATGAGCCAGAGATTGACGTGTTTTAGGGCAAACAGTGAGCCCAAGTTCAATCCATTTCTTTATGAAAGCCCGCTCATATGTTTGCCCAGACGCTACAATAACTGGATCTGTCATCAGCTCAAGGGACAGAGGACAGCAGAAATCAGGAGGTATAGGGACTGGGCTACAAATCTGGGACTGTTTCATCAAACCAAGGCGATCATGCATGCGGGTCACAAGGGTAATCATTTGATCCATAAACTCAGTTTCTTCCACCTTTTCAGCTTGTTCAGCAATCTCCTTCAACTTTTCCAGGGCAACAGCCTCAATCAGAATCTCCTGGTTTGACCTCAAGCTCAGGCTCTCTGCAATTTTTACCAGGATCTCTGGGCTGGGTGTAACACCATCCACTTGATCTCTTATAGCTTCTCTGATGAAAGATGATGCTTGTGAATACTCCAAATGCTTAATTTTCTGTTGGCAGAGCTGCAATCAATCATTTCCATGGTTAGTCACCATATATGGAACTTTTTATTTTATTTTTACATTGTTTCTCACAAATTTTTCATGGTTCTTTGAGTACCAATTAGTTTCAGAAATGTGAAGGTTACTATTCCAAATGTAGAGGGCAGTTCCAAAGAAAAAGTTCTGGACCTGGGGATGAACCCTAGTTATTGGTGGTAGGATTCAAACCAGGATGACGCTTCATGATGGACTGAACCTGAGCTGAAGAGCCACTCAGGCCAACCCTCAAGAGTTCATCATAAATGGATTTTTCTGCATATTAGCCCAACTCAGAAAACTAACAAAGTTCTGACAATAATTTCTTTCACAACAAAAAATTACATAAAATTTGAAGCCATCTGACAAATGGCATTTCATATAATAATGCAACTTAAGAGTAATCATTCTGTGTATCTGTGGGCTGCTCTTTGTATTAAACTGCTAAAGAAATTTCATCTAAGATTTCTAGTCAGAGAGTACCTCAAGAGATGTTGAACTCAACTCATCAGGAAGATAATGATGCGAAAGGTTTAGCAGCTGGAGAATATCCCATGCCAAAGTCTGTGTTTTTGAAATCAATGATTCAGCTTGCAGAACCTGACATGACGGTAATGAGAAAAAGATTATTCTAAACATTAAGATTTTTTCTTTCTTTAAATACCTCTACATGAAAAATCATGCAATGAAGTCACTCTAAAAGTCTACCAAGTCTGCCCATGGTGGAGCTACAAGTAAGCATAAGGAGCAGTATTAAGTTCAATTATTAAGCTTTTGTAGCCATCTTTTAGTTGAAATGAATTTCCCTGTCTATTACAAAATCAGATTATCTCAAAACAAAAGATAAATCTTCATATTCTACTGACAGAAGTCCGACATTCTCTTTCACTGTCCTTCCATCTCTCACATCCACTACAAATACGACCAGGAGCTCTAGCGCCTAATCATTAGAACTATCACCATCAACACTACCTCTACCTCCATTGCCACCCTCATTATTATTTTAAAGTTGGTGTAACTGCTGCCAATGACAGTAACAATCAAATGGTACCAACATTACACCCAACCCTCCCCACCTCCACTACCTTCTGCCAGCTGGTGACTACCACACTGTTGCCACCACCACTTTCTACAGGACATAAAGTAGCATAACTCCCTAGCTTAAATAAACTCTGAGAATAAAAGACATAGGTTGGGATCTTTAACTTAAATTTTGAATAAAAACTTGACTTAATTTTCTACCATTCAACCCATGTGATCTATTAATTAATATACAACATAGAAAAACACATCAACTGTCATCAACTCACTGATACCTAATTAAGGTAATTCAGTGGTAAAATTCAATTCATACTATATTACTAATTTGAGATAATGGGTAAGTATGTGCAAGACAAGGACAGGGTAAATTCTTTCATAGATTACAGTAAAACAAAAAAGAAATATAAAAGGTCAATTGACAGAGTAGAGGCATCCCCTTCCATGAAGAAAAAAAAGCATAAAATGATCAGACTAAACATGACAAAGAAAATAAAACTATAGAAGATGTTTTTATTGAACAAACAAACACTAATCATAAAAGCAACCCCTCGTAAGTGAAGTTAGAATTTTTCCCTTGATGAATTTAATAAATCAGCAGCACAAGCACAAGACCAAAACTGAAGGTACAATTTGTTAGCTTACAAAATAAACTTTACTCAACAATGGTTGCCAGCTTTCAAAGAGCTCCCTTAATTCATCAATAGATTGGCCAAACTCTTCAAATGCCTTATTAAGCACTTCATCAGAAGCTATTTCAGAATCAACGATAGCATCAAGTATTTGCTTCAACAACTTAAATATCTCTTCTGCCTTCTGGTAGTACTTCTGAACAGGGTCTGAATTTATATTGTCTAACAATGACAAATGTGAAAATGAAGAGATATTTTTCAGAAGCACTTTTAATAATGACATCTCCATCACACCTGCATCAATGAATAAGTTATAACAATAATTATACATCTAAACTAAAAAAGGCCAAAGTACCAGGTATTTGAAAGCAACATAACATATCATAGAAGCTTCTTTGGAGCAAAAACAAATTCATCAACCAATATTTATTGATCCAATATGTAAACTAAATTATGACAAAATAAAAGTCATATATCTGAGTTGATAATTTATTATTAGTAGATTTATCTCAACAGAGCACTGGATTGACCACAAAAAATCTCAATGGACAGATGAAAAAATTTTAAATTAATAGATTTTACAAATTAAAATATTGGATACATCTAATTTCTCACTAGTTTTTCAAGTTAATAATACCACTCTTACTGTTCTCCAGTCTAACCATTCAAACTTCTGGCATGTAATGATTTGGGCTTCAACTTCTAGCATATATTGGCTGAAGGGCGGTTCCACTGATCAAGATTACTGTATAAAAACTTAAAATTATCAGTAAAGATGGATTCAAACTGAGCTGAGTTTGACCCTAAGCCTAAACTTGACGAGTTTGGACGAAGCCGAGCTCAAGCTCAATATGATGAGCCACGCTGGACATGGCAGCTTTTTCAAATTTAATTTATAATTTTAAACTTATTAATTATTAATTTTAAAAATTTCTAATAGAAAGAAAATATGAAAATTATAAATTATATTTTCCAATAAAAGAAAACATGATAACAAGTTAAATTGTGATAAGTAAGGAAAAGAGTTAGCATATTTATAATGGATGAAGTAAGTTGTTAAAATTTCTCTCACTTGATATGAGACTTTAGAATTGGGTTGAAACTTGAGAGGTTACTTATAGTGGATGAATTGAATTGTTGAAGTGTATCTTTTAAATATGTATCTTTCGCAAATAGCTTTACAAAAGTCCTACATTGAAATGTATACTTCAACAACTCACCCCACCCACTATAATAAACTCTTAAGACTCAACCCAACTTTAAATTACCACATCAACTGAGAGGAATTCTAACAACTTACTTCACCCACTAAAAGTATGCTTACTTTTCTTTTCCTTTCTTTTCACAATTCAACTTCCTTTCATGTATTCTAATGTTCTCTTTCATTAGAAAACATAAATTTTAAAAATAAATTTTTTAAAGTTAAAAAAAAGAAATTTTAAGAGCTTGAGCTCACTAAAAATTTAAAACCATGGCTCAAGCTTAAGTCATAGCTGCTCATTTCAAGCTCGATCGAATCATGCTAACAATCAAGCTCAAGCCAACTTAGCTTGAATTCAATCCTAATTATCAGTGGTCAAGCAGCAAAATATCATCTATATAGGAGATTATATAAACTAAGCACTAGAAGATTCTAAACTAAGTTTTTTGTTTTTAAAAACAATTTAAGTCACACACATCAGATATAGCTGGTTTTTTGTTCTCAAACTATCAGAAAGCTAAAATTTTATGATTGCACATAAAAAGAAAATTGCACTGATAAAAACCATTCAAAAGAAACTTTGATTTATGCACTAACTTTAAGGTCAACGTTCTATGAACCCTCTCCCACTCCTGCCCTAATATATGAATCCTTAGGATGCATTTATGCCAACCAAATGCCTTCAAAATACTTTCCTTTTCTCTCTCATTTTTCTATTTTAATATTTCTCATAAATCTCTTTATTTCCCGTCATACTAACAGGTTATAATAGTGAAAACCTACCAATGGACATTAAAAAGCTTAAGAAGTGCATATGCATAATCTAGGATATTACTTGAACATAAGCATATCTAATTCATGAGAAAGAAGCCTCAACAAATTTTCTAGCACTTTTAGTCCCTAAGCTATGCCTTTCTTAACATATGTTCAATCAAGACATTACTTAGATTTATGTTATTATTAACCTGCAACTATTTCCAAGGCCACATGAATTCAACATTTTTTGCATTTGGCAAGTCAGATACAGAAATCTTACAACCAAAGCAAGTAAATCATGAATTGGTCATAAGCTTTGTGCTTCAATAGCTTGCAAATGCTTTTTTTCATGGATAGAAACAGATTCAAGCAAGATAAATGTTGTATCAACACAATTCATTGCAGAAAATGGTTAATAGTGTTAGTTCATATCTAAGTTTGAAACTCCAGGCAATCAAAGTAACTGATCAAGTACAAGGTTTCAAGACACTGCTAATGTAAGGTTAAGCACCATAGAATTAGCTCCTCAAAACTGAATTGATAGCACTCCCTAAATTTTCTAAAGACAGTGAATTCCATTTCCAATCTTTAAGTACATATTCCATGACACCAGAGAGCCTCAATATATACCCTGATTCCATCATTCGGTTTCAATTAACTTCTAAAATTATTTGGGAGAGTGTCAAGCCACCATTCAAAAGTTTGTGTGAGGAAAAGGAAAGGAAAGGAAGCTGCACATGGCATGGAGAAATTGGCTGAAGGTGATAACGGTTTTGAACCTACATGGCAACAAATCATAGGACAAAGAAAAGAAAATGATTGAAAGAAGACATACACTGGAAGCTAAGAAAAAAAAAGAAAAAAAAAGCAGTAGATGTTTTTATAGTGTCTCACTGGGAGGAACCGGCTCCTTGAAATGTTGGAATTTACCTAGTTTATGCTTATTTTCGTTAGCATGTTCTAATAGAGATTTTGCTGGATAGATTGCAAAGGAGTTTGACAAATTCAATGCACACTACGAGTATTTTATCAGTCCTCTTTCTGGTTTATCTGCAATCTGTGTTATTATTGCATGTGTGGTTGGTAACTATTTGATACAGGTTGCAGTCCAACAAAGATTTGCAAGGTGTTCAGGCAGTATATCTCCAGAAAGTGATTGAGTAGTGCTTAACAGAGAAAAACAGCTAATGCTGATATGAAGTTCCCTCCAGTACCATCCAAAATAAAACAATACTCACATGCATAGTTATCATGATATTCTTATGTATGTAATTCTTTTGATAATCACACTGATCATTGATATGCCCAATAATATGCTCCACAATTCTTATAGTGACAAAAAACAAAATTAAAGGATGGCATGAAGCATAAAGGGATAAATATATTGCAATTGAAAAATGATTAAGTAAAAATAGTGAATAATATTAAAAGAAACTGGCAATCTGATTTATACAGCTTAGAGCAAAATTTACAGTAGCTAATAGTATTGAAAGACGTTCTCACAAGAAAATAAATCCAAGAATAATTAGAAGATAGAAAGCAAGACCCTTGCACCAAGCACTAAGATCTTAAGAAAGCAAGAAAATCATGGCTATTAACCAGGTTGCTTTCAGGGTAACTGAAATCAAAACCTTGTGAGAACAAACCACCAGCCTAACCACTCAAGATTGCAGAAGAATTAAGACTAATTACAGAGATTAAATCAGAAAATTCCTGATTCACCACAATGCCTCCCCTCTCTCTGCATTAATTTGTTTGCACTAATTTCCCTCTTCACTAGGTGTCTTTAGAATAAAAGATGACACTAGAGATGAAATTCATAAGGTTAAAGAAAATCCACCAGGCCAGATAGAAGCAAATAAACACAGATATCAAGCAAGAAAGGGTATAGAATGTACCTTTTGACCTTGTAATTTCAGGCACTAAAGTAATTTTTCTCACACTAACAATAATTAAGAACGCATGCTAAACACAAAATGGAGAAACTCGTTTTGGACAACCACTGAGATTCTCTGCACCTAAACCAAATCCATAGTAAGCAACTAGGAAATTGGAATTCTCCAACAAGAGATTCTCAGTACTGAATAAAAAATAATCATGAACTTAAAAGAATTATGAATGAACAGGATATCAAGTATCATCATAGCAGTGAAGCCTTCTACAACAGAAAACTTGAACAAAGTTCTTCCAGAATTAGCTGTCACTTCTTTCTCAGTATCTTGAAAATATAATCTCAGAAATAGTAGAAAATGAGCCCATTTTTCCCTAGTATAGTTGAATTTTAAAAAGTCAAATCCTCATCTGAATTAAATATGATATGTGTAATCTCTCTTCCCTAAGCAGATCCTTTGCCATGCATATGCGAGAATATGTAGATGATATCAGCAGAAATAAATAAAGGGAAAAGCATGATGCCAAATAAGCATGATCCCAAAAGCATGACTTGGCTCTCTTTCATTTCCTTCTATTCAGTCATCCTGATATCTTGAAAACAAGCAATGAATTTAGCTTGAGTTCAACAAGCAAATATTTATAAAAATTACTTTCTATATCAGAAATGCACCTGCTTAAATTATTATGTTACTGTTCGCAACTAACTCTCACTGCATTGCATGCAGCATCATGCTCCAGCACAGCTAGTCCCGAGCCCAGATACAGGAAGAGGGCTGCAATAGGTTGACAGCTAATACAAAACTACAGGCACATGAGCATTGCTTTTAAATTAATGTAAGCACCTTGACTAGTTTAGCATGAAGGCTAAGTTGAGTTTAACTGAGTACGATCAGCAGTTCATCCTACAATAACATACTTCTAGCATATATACAATTTTCAGATTAGCTAGTAACAAGTTTCTTAATCAGTAAATCATGTGTATTGTCAGCAATTCTGCATATAATCGCATAAAATGTCTATTCTCATTGTTCAACAACCCAGATAATATTTCTCTCAAAATAAATACTCCTATAGAAAATTTTAAGCCTACTCCACATTTAAAGCAGTACAAATTACAAGCTCTCCCTTTCTTATTCTAAATAATCTCTAATGTAACCACTAAATTTATCTACCCAAAATGTAAATAAAAAAAGCTTAGACTTGTTATTAAGATGTTCAACCAATATCACATAATAGGCTCTTGAAACACAAAACGAGACATCCTGACATAGTTGTAAGTAAGATGCTTCCACTTGTGATTTAGAAAAAACACACTTACACCTATATTTTACCTAATTGAAACCATAGAACAACTAAACAACAGTGCCTTTAATTATTCACCAATTTTCAGGCTACCAATCACAAGATCTGTCCTCTTCTTACAATTTGCTACTACCTCAAAAATCTGAGAAAACAACACACAAAGACGTAGAGAATTACTGAACTAGCTAATCCTACTCCCTCACCCTACCCTTTCAAAAAAAATAATAAAATAGTAATAATGAAAATTATAAGTTGATAATAGCTGGAAGTTAGTCATGCATTTCCTTATAAAGAAAGGTATTATCCAGTCTCAGTCCTCTCAAAACAGCATACCATAGAGGGGTGTTAAAGATGCAGTACACAATTTCATACCACTCTTTTACTTTCCTTAACAGTAACGTAGCATTTATTACAGTTTTAAGAGGCGGACGCAGTGTTTTCACTTGGGTATCAACCTTCCAAATCAGATAAAAGGACAAAAATAAATATTTAACATCCAAACAATAATCCTATCTCAACCGAAAATAATATAACTACCTCGAGAATAATAAAACGACAGCAAAATCTTATTTCACCAAAACCCACTCAGCTCCCTGTTCTCGGTAATGAAACGAAAACGAAACATACGTAGATCACACTGAATAATCTTTTTCATTCCATACAAAAATCGATAACTCCAACAAAACAAGTTTTTGGCTTGGTTATAAAATGCAAAATCTACAGTAATCATTTCAACGCAATCATAATCAATTACTGAATTACACCAGTCTTGATTGATAACAAATAAAAAATTAAAAAAATTACAGCAAATAATATGAAAAAACAAACGGAGTACAACATAGATTTAACTCCAGGCAGATCAAAATGGAATAATTAAAAAGAAAAGGTACCTGGATTAAGAGAATAATAAAAGAAAAAAAGGGTGGGGAGGAGATGAGAGAGAAAACGGCTGTTGAAGTACCCAGATTCCAATTCAATTCTGAATAGAGTTTGATTAGAAGAGTATTAAAATTTAATAGCAGGAGAGAAGAAGATGCTAATGGCAGTTGGAGAGAGGGACATTTCTGTAATTACAGTACTACATATTGTCATAAAAAATTGCAGATTTGTTGAATTATTGTTATATCGGGAATTGACTAGAATTTTCGGTTCTTCAGAAGCAGCCGCCAACGCATTTCGCTTACCAAATTTGCCCTCAAAACTCATAAATTTAATATTGTACGAAATCTGCTTTAGTTTTCAGGTGCAAAACTTATTGGAAAATATTTTATATAAAATATTTATGCTATATACAGTAAATGTTTTTTAAAATAAGATTAAATTCGAATCGAATTAATTTATATTTTAATATTAAATTTCACGCTTTTACCCTTTATTTAGAGCCTTGCAAGGTTTTAATGATTTTCAAATATTGAATGAAACGGAGAATAAAAAAACATTTAGGGGAAGTCACGCGAAAACCCCAGCCAAATCTGAGAAGATGGGCAATCAACGAGAAGAAGCAAGGAAAAAAATGGTGTCGTACCACAATGCCATTTCTCGGCATTGCAACACAAATGCATGCAGAATTACAGAGCCCAGGCGTCGCAACGTTGTGCCACAGCTAGACGGAAGAAGTGTGCGCGGGCTGTGTTGTGGCGAGAAGGAACACACCACAGCAGGAGAGGTGCGGAAAAACCTTTGTGCGGAAGACAGAATTGACGCGCCGCCGCGGGATACATGTGCTCTGCAACTGCGCGACATTTAAAAACCTAATGCAAAAGGGGTTTGAAGCTTTTGTGGGATTTTATTGTAATTCAAAATTTTTGTTTTTGATATGAAAAAAATAATTATTTGAATTCTATGATTTTAATTATGTGAAATAGAATATAATTAAACTAAATTTCACCAAAATAGGTGTGTAGATATTATATGAGTTTAAATAAAATAATTATAATAAATGTATTAATTGTTTTGAAATATAACGTAAATTTATATAAAGATGTATCATATTATTATTAGATAATAAAATAGAATTAGTATTATCTGAAAAAAAAAAATTAATTATTTTTTTAACAAATTATTTTTGTTTTCTTTTTGCTGGTCAAACCAGCGTTTTAAGTAAATGTGGCCTGTCTGGTCAAAGTTTCCGATTTCGTTTTGAAGTCCACCTCGACTTCTTCGATGGACCTTGAAATCTGTTCAAAACAAACACCTGTAAACGATGCGGGTAAATTTTCTGAAAGGCCGTACGACTTATTCCTGGCCAAGGTTTCTTGGATAACCAGATTTTATTTATTAATTTTAAAAAAAAATTAAACATCGATTAAATTTAATTATCATCAAATTTAATTAATAAAATAATATTTTATTTTTTAAAATAAAATTTTAATAAGTAAAATTGTTTTAATAAAATAATTATAATATAATATAATATTAAAATATTAAAAAAATTTTCAATCATTTTTTATGATGAAAACGATGAGATTTGATTGTTTTTATTAAATCTTTAACGATTAAATATAATTATTTTTGTTATTAAGATAGTTAGATTTAACTGTTAATCCAATCAAATTATCATTTTTGATTACTTAATTATGTTTTTGATCATCATTGTCATTGACAACGTTATTAACAATAGTGTTTTTATTTTTTATTTTTTATTAATTTTACTAATCTTTTTTATTATATTAATATTACTTCTTATTAAAATTTATTTTAATATTAATACTATTTATTCTTTCAATGGAGGGTTTTTTGATAATATTATAAAAAAATGTTAATAAATTTAAAGGTAAATTGGTTAGGGGGTGAGTATTTAACTTTTTAAAAATTTTTAGATTAGATAGTATTTAAGAAAACCTTGAGTGGGAATAAGTCCTTTGACCTTTATCAAATAACAAAAATTTTCACTTATAATTAAATTTTAAATAGCTATTAAAATTTTTTATTTATTAGGAAAGGTTTTTTCTTTTTTTTTTGAGAATTTTTATTCATACGAATCGATAGTCTAAACTAGACAAATAAAAGGTTAGTAACTTTGATAATTTAAAATCTTACTATCTTGAATGGCTTTTACTCTTTAAAACTAAACTAAGTCTTGAAAATCTAGTAAGAGGGTTTTTGGTAAAAGGCCAACAACTTTTGAAATGCTGAATTTATGATCATCCAAAAAAAAAAAAAGAAGACAATATATAAATCAATTCTTCTTTTTTTTTTATTAATTTAAATTTTCTCCACTTTATTCCTCCCCATTTTATTGGCTCTAGTGATCGTTTGAAGAGATACCAAATAAGAAAAAACTGATGAACCGGAGAAACCGGTTAAAATAAGTAAAACCCGGTTTGTTAAAAATCAATCTTTTACATGTAAAACCCTCAAATTCTATCAGTGTTTTCTTGTTTTCTCAATTTCTCTGAGTTAAACTCGTTCTCAAGTCTATTTTCTTTTTCATTCCTTTAGGCTAAATTTTAAATTCTGAAAATACCCTTCTTTCTTTCCCATTTCTTTTGTTGAATTGGTTAATTTGCTGCAAGACATTGTTCAAGATGGAGGTCCTTTGTGGGAAAAACAACAATTATATATCATAATTCAAAAAAATTATCTTAATTAATTTCTCATATTTTAATTGATTTTTGGATAATCTAATAGAAAATATATATTTATATTCAGTAATAGAATAATTAAAAACAATGTTCATCTTAGTGAAATAATCAGACAACTTTATCTTGTGAAACTCGGAAATAAACATTAGCCTTCCCAGCTTCATGCTTAACAAATATCAGCTACAAATATAAATGAAAATGCTGCCCGTATGGATCATCTGAAAGCTTACATGTTTAACATAATCTCCTATCAATAATATCAAGGCATTGGATATTATAAGCCTCAAAGAGCACTATAAGAACAAATAAATTCTCTGCACATCCCACTAAAGTTGCATATAAATCTTACATTCGGTGACTACATATATGGCTGCTGTGAGGACTGCAATCCACTACCCATATAACCAGCATAATTAACCGGAGCTGCACCGTATGAAGTTACATTAACTCTATCATCTTGGGGATAAAAGCATAGTCTTTGATCATTTGGTTGCTGAGCAAAAACAGGCTGGCCAGGAACTTGATAATTGTAGGTGTTTGGACCCGCGTGAGGAGGCATTCCTGGGTATGCTGGCCTGTTGGAGAAAACAGGAGGAACATGCCTATCGGGAGCTGCCTTGCCACCATGAGAACGAAATCCTCGGTATCCTCCATTTGTTCTTTGTTTCTTGGGGTGTTGATGTCTATTAAAATCTCCACCCCTCTTCTTATCAGATTTCGACCTCTCCAGTTGTGCAATCCTTTTCTGAAGTGGATCAAGAGGATAGTCAGCTTCAAGCTTGAACTCTTTGACACAACTAACTACAGCTTTCAAAGCAGTAAGTTCCTGTGCATTTACATCAATCTGTATGGAAAAGAAAACTCTCATTTAGCATTTAGTTACAGAGGAATTTCCAAGCATCAGTCAGGCATTATGCTTTAGTATGAAAATTGACCTGTGCAATGGTAGCTCCACCCGAACTCACACCCTTTCCCTGTGAGTTTCTCCTTAAATTCTTTAAGTATGTCTTCAAGAGGGGAACAGGGGGAAAGCTTTCAGTAAGCTGAAAGGCATGAATGAAATGTACAGCATCAATTTGTTTCCCGCTGTTAACCAAGGACTCAACAATGCCTGCACAGAGAGTGACACTAGATGATTAGCGACTTTCACATCAAATTATTTCTCAGTTATGCCAAGCAGCAATGAATATTTCTAAGATATGTCTATGAAGTCCCAAAAGTATAGAGACACCTTTTGGAAAATGGATGTCCATTCCCCAAACACCATCAGGTTAGTTAATAAAAATAACACCAACCTGGAACTTTATGTGATAACCCAAGAGAACGGCAGAGCGCAGGCGCCTGCCTGCGGCGAGAAACTACAAGAACAAGCTTGCAGAGTTCTTCTTCATCAAACTCCAAAGCAATCCTAAAGGTTGCAAGAAGCTGTAAGAATGCCTCTGCTTCTAATGAATTTGCATTAGCAGCATCATTGCCTGCACTAGCCAAATAAGGCTTCCACTCATCAGCAATTGCCTTGGCTTGCTGTTTGATTTCAGGGTTCAAAAGGTGATCAGCACCTGGGTCAGTTCTAGCCAATAAGGCAGCCATGGCTTCTAGAAATATGATAGAGGATTTGCGCATGCCCTGAAGGGCAAAATCCTTCTTATCCACTGGTTGGTCATTTTTATCAGGAGGGTAAAACCCTTCCAGTAAATCCAGCACGAAACGGGCTGGTTCCGTTGCACATTCTAGTGCAACAGAAAGTTCCTCACGAATGGCAAATAATTTTTTTTGATTCTCCATGGTAAAGTTCAGAAGTCCTTTTGCATCCATCTGCTTGCAGAATTGCATTATTTCAGGATGTGGCTTAACATCTTTGGCATTTTCACCAATCTCATGAGGAATGTACTTCCCAGGGGAAGTTGTGTCACCAAAAGTGCTGTTTACCTTATTATCTTGATTGTCCCCAACATCAGCAGGCTCTAAAGTTGTAGGTTGGTAATTTGCACATGCCTCTACAATGGCAGCAACAGCAGCATCTTTTAGCTCCTGTACTCGATCTAAGAGATCTTGTTCTTTGTCTGCAACAGCTGCCACTTTTTCGGCAACCAGTGCATGAAGTTCAGATTCTTTCTTCTCATATTCCTTCTCCCTAGCTTCCAGCTCTTCAGATTTTTTCTTCAATGTCATCTCAAGGTTGCGAAAGTGTTCTTCAATCTCCTTCCACTCAATCTTGTTGTTAGATGCATTCTTGCAAGCTTCAAGTTCAAGAAATATCTTAGCTAGCTGCTCTATCATAGAGGACAGCTTATCATTTGCTACAACCTGTTCTATATTGGCCATGGTTAAGTAATGCTCCACTTCTTCAAGGGCAATTCTACACAAGTAATTGAAAATGTCAAAAACTCATAATTAACTAACACAATAAGTAGAAAATCATAGACAGATAACCTCTCCATTAAAAGACAAACATGCAAGACCCATTGAAATAAGAAATAAAAGGTGAATATATACTCAACAAAATACCGAGCAAGATCATACATATCATAAATAATAAACACAATAAATTGAAAACCATACCTCCGATCAAAAAGGC
Organism: Anacardium occidentale; assembly: GCA_026122585.1. Taxonomy (NCBI): domain Eukaryota; kingdom Viridiplantae; phylum Streptophyta; class Magnoliopsida; order Sapindales; family Anacardiaceae; genus Anacardium; species Anacardium occidentale. The sequence continues at coordinate 356,551 of JAJEJH010000116.1, read as the reverse complement.
CTACATAATTTTCTTTGCATGTATTTAATTATATATAATAGGATCAAAAAAGTTATTCAATTGACTCTGCAAATGTTATATAAACTCAACCTTTTTCCTCGTCAGTTATCGTCAGAATTATAAAGAAATATCATAACACTGATTTCTAGCTAAAGGCCTCCACATCCAAATAAACCAAACTCCTGCAGGCGTAATCAGGATTTGATTCAAAGCCTCAAACACACTTACCATGCGCTTAAGCTACGTTGAAAGCCAAATACTGAACTAGAATGGAATTATTTAAGAGTCTAAAAAAAATTTTCTAAAAATTAAAAGAAGAAAAGGAAAAATCAAATGCACCTGCAGAGTTGCAGCTATTTCGCTTCACAATTTCATTAAATACAGGGCTTTAGAAACGAAAAGAAGAAGATATAAATTTATGCAAGAATATATTTCTACAATGAAGTTTCAATTTTCATAGCAACAAAAATTTTATAGAAGCCACGCGAAAACGAAGCTGAACAAAGAGAAAGAGCATATAATCCCTAAAAGTAGAAAGAATATTAATAAAAAAAAAAGGAAGCGTGCAGCTTACCTTTATTAGTGCAACGTTAATGTTCATAGAGATTCTGATGCTGAAGAATTGAAATGAATGGAAGACAAGGAAATGGATGCTTTAACAATAAAAAAACATAATTAATAAACAATTATTTTGGGTAAAAAAAAGTCCGAATATGAACCCTAATGCCCAAATGCGAGGGATTTTAAAAAGACTGAATCACCACGTCCCACTAGAACTTTGATGAAATAATTTTGCACCCCTTAAGTTTGGAATTTTCATTTTTGTACCCTGTCAAATTCAAACATAAAAGTCAACCAATCGTACTCCTAGAATCCGTAAGAATCCCATAAACTATCAAAACCCAAGACACGAAAAATCCAAATTTCATTTGTCGCGATTGCGTCAATTGTTTAATTAATTAATGTTGAATCTTAAAGTATTTTAAAGATAACAAAAACAAATTTAAAATCACTATTTATCTAAGACAGAGATTTATATCATAACCAATTTGAACAACACTTGAAAAATGTAAGTTCAAAGCAAATACACTACTATACACCTATAGCATACGCTTGTGTATGGTTGAATTGTAATTGTAGATGCATAGGTACAAAACTATACATGTTGCTCGTATAAGTAAGGTTGAATTTAAATCTAGTTAAATTCAAGCTAATTAGCTAAGTACAAACTCAACTTAACACTTTATTTGTGAATATATATATATATATATTTTTATAAATTTTGAACTTATTAATAATTAAATTGAGAAAAAATATACATATACAAGAGTTGTAGTATGACGTAAAGGAAAGAAAAATAAATTTACTAATAACAAGTGAATTAAATTATTAGAACCAATCTCATTGTAGAACAAAACTTGCAATTTGATAGAAACTTGAGTCTTTTATATATAATGTGAAGTGTAACAATACCATATTGGAAAGATATATTCTAACAAATTCTAAGAACTCACTTCACTTATTATAAATAATGTTACTTTTTTTTTTAAACGCAATTTAATTTTATCACATATTTTTTTAATAGAAAACATAAAATTAAAAAATTAAATTAAAGAAAATTATTGAGCCGGAGGTTGGGCTTGCTAAAGTCTTATAACTATAGTTTGAGTTTAAATTATGACTGCTTAGATTGGGTTCATTCGATTTACACTGAAAACAGGCTCAAACCAACTCAACTTAAATTTAACCCTATATTAGGGATTGACTATCATTGTTAAGAAGTTTTGGATTTATTATGAATAGAGTAAATCACATTTGAATATGTTGATTTTGATCTCTATTAATGAGGAAGTTTGATATAATTATTTTAAGATGGATGTTATAAACTTTGGGGAGAAATTAGAACTTTGAGGGTCATATGGTAATAATGCAAAAGTGGAGAGGCTGGGATGAAATATGAAGTTTGACCTAAGGTTATCGTTAATATAAATTAAACATTTTTCCATATTTTTCTAGAGTTATCCAACTCACTCTATTTTCAGTAGAGGGGGTTTTCTTTCAAAACTTCAATTTCCAATTCACCAAAATCCCAATTTAGCAGTCATGTGAGCACTCTAGTGACTTCATTATTATTCTATGATTAGTGCGTAATTTCATATATTTATTTCCCTTGCATTTGATCTTTTGGGATTCTTTTTTGCCTTGTTAGGTTAGTTTATGTTTATATTTATGGTTAGGGTATTACTAGATATGTTAGAATGAATTAAATTTTTAATTAGAAAATTCTAGCATTTTAGTGACTTTGACCTTATGCTGTTCTCACGAGTTCTTAAGCAACATAGAATTGCAAAATTACGACGAGGCCTTAGAGCTTTTGTAAAGGATGTCTTGAACATTTAGTAATGATGTCATGAGTCAAAATTTGAGTTTATTTGGGCTATCAAACATTGCTTCAAAGACAAATCTAAAAAGCTAATTCATATCCTAGCCGATTAAGGGCGTTTGTAGTGCCTAAAGGGATTACAGACCAAGAAGTGAGTTATTTATCAGCTAAGTATTTTTCTTACGATTAGATACAATCTTTTGATCCTTGTGAATTCCATTGAATTTGTCTTTTGTCTTTAGACTCATCAACATAAAAGAGTTCTCACAGGAAAGTTGTTTGCTAGTCCAAGATTAAACCCTTTTCTTTTGATAATCTTATCAATAAGTGGCTTACAGTCTCTGACTGTGAGTCTAATAGATCTAACCTATAACTAACAAAAACAAATTCCTATTTCTTGACTGAAGAATACCTATTTTCTTGACCTTTCGGAGTAGGCTTTCTCTCTGAACAGTAAATCTTTAAAAGGCCATACTTAAGGCTTTCGATGTCCAATTGAAGTGATTTAAAAGCCCAAGTTTATTTACACATCACACTGCAATTCTTATGAAGGGGTCAAAGTCCAGAAAGATCGTTTTCATATCCAAACATGGTCTGGAAGTTACTACAGGAATCCAGGAGCCCTAATCCTTAGCTAAATTAGATTATTTTTGCATGGCTCACATGAAGACTTGGTCCAACTTCAAGAGGGCTGGAATTATGTGTGCCCTAGCTGTAAATAAATAAAACCCTTATGTTGCTAGGTAAAAATAAAAGAGAGAGACAACACAAAACACAAAACACAATTTTTATTCTTTTTGGCTTTTCATTCCATCATGTCTGGCTAAATTCTTTAATTCAATTCAAAGGGACTTCGTTTCGATTAGCAAATATGTGAGACTTTGCTTGTAATCTTATTTATTTTTCTATTCAGATATATGTGTTTCTTTAAGTCCTTCCTCACTCGTAATACTATCAATAAATTCATGAGGATTACTTAATACCAACTGGGTTATTAATAAGAATTAATTGGGCATTAGGCTCAAATTAACAAAATTAAGGAAGGTATAGATTTTCAGACTTCCAATGATTATAGGTTAAATAGTTGAATAAGGAAATAAAAATTATATATTAGAGGTCAATGATCAAATTGCAATCGTGGGTCATTCATTCTCTTTGAATCAGAGTTGCTTTTGATTGATTTTGTCTTGTGTTTCTCACTTCAATTATAGAAATTATTCTTGTGATATTTAATTCTAGTTGTAGGGAGTTGTGGAATCCACTCACCACAAAGACAAAGACGATGGAGCCTCCAATGAAAGTATTGATCTAATACTTGTATGCTAAAATATGCATTGAATGGAATCTCTAATCTTAGGTTACATGGAATCCTTAGGTCTGTCCCTTGTTTCTACTATGATTTTCTGGTCTAGGGCACTCAAGTTTCCTTTAAAATTTTGCATCGATAGATTATTTGGGTTAATATGTGGCACATCAAAATGCAAAAATATTAAAAATCAAGATTTTGAAGAATCTAACTTCTAGACTCGAAATTTTTTCGACCAAATTATGCTCAATCCAATCAATCAAATTCATTTTGATAGATTGGATTTTGTGAAATAAAGCTTTAGTTTTCTATTTTGTCTTCGGATTGTTTTCATTTTTAAATGATCAATATTCTCCTCTCTCTCTCTCAAATCCCACCGTTTTATTTAAGGTGAAATTACAATTTTACCCTTATCCACACGTGTAGAGCCTTTTTGCATTCCATTGCATCTCATTGTGTCCATTGTGGTATTTATTCACTTTCTTTTGTTATTTCAATATTTAAACTTAATTTGTGTTTCATTTGGTCTTAGGTAGACAATTATAAGAGTGATTATGCCATTCATTGAAATTGCAAGGGACAACAAATCCCAGGGATTGTAGGAGTGTTAGACAAGCCGCCACAAGTTTGAATAGAACTATTAAGCAAACCTCTAGAGCCAATATAGATCAACTCATGCCCTTGGAGGTTCCTCATGATCACCTTTTATTTCGGACTGGCAGGGGCCTTCCCGACTTACACTGATCACCATAGTCATCAAGCCTTGGATCAAATATGTGTTGCTGGTTTTGATCTTTTATCACAATTTCACAATAGGGATATCTTTGAGAGATTACGATGGGTTAGAATTGTCACTCTAAGCCGCCATATTTATCCCACTCTTGTTCACCAGTTCTACTCAAACATAAATTATGATTGCCTTTATAGTCTGAGGCGTACATGCCAAGGGTTTTCACATCTATTTTTCTCGGACTTCCCTACTTGTCACCCTTAGTTTGCCCAAGCAAGCCTACAACACAGAAGGCTAACTTACAATTACATAGGCAAGATACAGAGACATGGAAAAAGGGCACAACTGTTAAGAATCAGTTGATGCAAAAGGCATTGAAAGTTTATTACATTACAGATTGTACCAAGTTCTTGGACATATCAGAAAGGTGTCCAAAGATTATTTTAAACTAAGTGAGTCACAATATGCAACTACATAGGCAACTACATAGTTATTATGCCACATAAGTTTCACAACATGTTCAGTTTATATCTGTTCATTGCATCCAACAGAATATAGTTTAGGTTGTATAATACAGAAACAACTAGCCTGTGTTATTTCGAACTGCATGGAGACTAGTCTGAGAAAGAATGCCTAAGCCTTCAATGGTTATTCTGAAATAAGGCAAAAAGGATTCTCTCGAAATGCGGTTAGAGAACCTCACCAAATTATTTGTTAAATGTACTTCACAAGCTGACTCTGCTACTGGCACAACCATTGAATAATTACTCAATTCCCTGTGTCTGCTTGGATTGAGAACGCCAATTGCAGAATGTAATGCTCTGGGAAACAAGGTAAATTATAAAAGCCATATATGCACCGATAAAAGCATATAATACCGCAGCAAAGAGAACATTATTCACTTCAGAGGAGAAAAAGTCCACCAAAAGATAACCATTGATCACTATCACCAGGGCAGCCACAAGCCATGAGACCATCTGCGGAGGATAAAAAAAGTTCAATAGCTCACTTGGTAAACAAAACCACTGACAAATCACAAAATATAAATTATTTACAGGAAAATAATGTGTTCAATTATTTCTGATCTATTGCATAAGGAAGGTGAATCCAAGAAATTGTGCAGCCTCCTTTTCTCTAACGAGCTACAAAAGATGATTGATATGAACCTTAACAGAGTCACACCCCAAAAGCTAGCTATCGAGATTAGAGTATCTAAAGTCAAAAATATCACATACTAGAAGCTCATACTTTTTGGTGTAGGATTTAAGTCTCCTATTTTGTATTATCGTAAAATACCACCATGCTCGCAACCAAACACCCATACAGGGTAGTTATGTGCTATCTCTTTGTCAGCCTAAATGAACACTACAATGTCAACATCATTACCCGTGTTGCACAATTGTAACTATGAGACATAATGGTGACTCTAATACCAAATTATGTGAAACACACCAAAAGCTACATATTTTAATTGAAAAACCTAAAACTATATAAATCCCACATCTAAAACCCATGATTTTTAATATAGGATCCAAATCTTATACCTTTCACTTGGGATTATAACAAAGATCCTCGATCAAACAAACTCTAGCATGGTAAAATGTTGGAGAACAAAATTCTATACAACATGGATGAAATTTCATCATTCATAAATAGCTTAAAAACGAGAACAAAAGAGTTCTAACAGTCTTGCATTACTAAATACTAGACAAATATGAAATGGTATATCGATAATTTAGGAAATTAACTCAACCAACAAGTTCAACAAACAAAAAAGAGTATATTTTTTAAGTTTCAAAGAAACAAATGTTTTCATTTATGACACTAATGGTGGAGGTTCATATAAAGAAATACATAAAAAAGGTTTTTGTAGCAAAGGATGTATGAAGGAAGGGTGGATTCGAATTGAGTTAAGCCTAAACACCCCCTAGCTCGACTTCAACTTGAATGAAAAAATGTTTGTTTTGAGTTCGTCAAATTAAAGTTAACATAGCTCTAGTTCAGTTTGAACTAAAAATAATTTGAATTGAGTTCAATTTGAAATCATGGTTCAAATCCATGACTCGAATTTTTAGCTCAAATTCGTGGCTCATTAATAAAATGATGTTGTTTTACTTAATAATGGACAAAGCTATATTGTTTTGACAATTATTTGACATAACCAAAATTGAGTCACAAGTCAAATGCGAACTAAATTAAACTATCTTTTAGCTCGAGAGCCGAAAAAAGTTGAAGTTTCTTTAGTTTGAGTTTGACTTAGTTTGAAAAACAAGTCTACCCTCCCGTTTCAAACTCGCCTTACATTCGAATTGAACCCACTTTCGAGACTAAACTAGTTCTTTTTGGATGTAACCCTATGCAAAGGTAAATGTAAGTTAAATTCAGGTTATCCATCCATTTGACAAAATCATCTATAAAAACAAACACATGACACGGACTAAAAATATTAACAATGGTAGACACATGCAGACGTAGATTGTTAAAAAAGGAGAAAAAAGCAAAGGACACCTACGACCAGCTCAAAAATTGCTAAGATGAGCATGTAGTTTTTATTTGAATGGTTTAACTATGCCAATGATGACAATGCATGCAACTTTATATCTACTGAAACAAATAGACCAGAGGTAATAGTTTCTTGATGAACTCTAATTAACAAAGCACACAAGTCCAGAAACTCAAACACAGCCTTCATAGATCCTTGCATTAATAACAATATAATATTAAGAGACCAATGTCAATGGCAAGACTCAATATGATTTGAAGAATATCCATGTACATAAAACTATTTAAATTCTTCAAGATCTCAAAATATGAACTTAAGCTCTAATCAGCTGTTACTCTAGACATATGTATCTCAACTAAATAAGTTGTAAACTCTCTAAAAACAAAAAACTCACAAGGCTGCAATTTTAGAGCTTCTCAAAGCTAAAAATGAAAACCGACACCGTGCAACAGTAAATTAGCATTGACTTAAATTGTGATTAAGGGATTTATCCACAAGATGCAAAACAAAGCAATAAACGATATACCTGAAGGATGGGGCCGATTTTGAAAATCCCCATGATATGCTCCTTTGACACCAAACACAAAAGGGGGATAAGAGCAAAAGGGATTTGAATTGACTGTAACACATTCAACCATTCATTCAGAACATCCAGAGTCTCTTCATTTCTATCAAAAACAAGTGCAACAATCATGGTTGGAACAATCGCAAAGCTTCGTGTTATCAAAGCCCTCAGCCATTTTTTCAACCTCAAGTTCAGAAAACCTCCCATGATAAACTGCCCAGCATAAGTACCGGTAATGGTGCTGCTCTGTCCAGCTGCTAATAAACCAATACCCCAGATGTACAAAATTGGGAAAAACCCACCTCCATACTTCTCTTGAAGGTATTGCCCTGCATTTACAAGGCCAATACTGTTGGCCAGTTCTGTACCATAAAACCCCTTAGCAAAAACAGTTGTAACAAATAGATTGATTATGAAGGAAACTACAAGGGCAAGAGTAGACTCAAGAGAATAGTATCTGAGTGCTTCTTGAACCCTTCCTGTCTTGTTTAGATCAATCTCTCTTGACTGTACCAGAGCAGAGTGCAAGAACACATTGTGTGGCATGATAATGCAACCCACAACTCCCACAGCCTGCTTTATCGTTTTAGAACTAAGTTTAGGAACTAAGATGCCTGCAACAATTAACCCACTAAGCTTGCTTAGTGTACTATGCATGATGATTCCTATAAGCAAATGAAAATATCACAAATATGAAATTTAATTCGCCAAATGAGAGTTCCATACCAACAAGAAGCTCGGTAACACTAGGCTTTGCATCACCAAACATCCAAGCAAATGCGAGAACCATTGTTGCAATGAGAACAGCAAAAAAAGCTTCCAATTTTCTCACACCATAATTCTCAAGAAACAGAAAAATGAAACTGTCAAGAATAATAAAAGAAAAAACCAAGTCAATATATTTATGAAACATAATTTTGAAAATGAAGACCAACAAAATATTAGAAATCAAGAAATAATAACACGAGTATCAGAAATCAAAAAAAAAATAAACAGAAGATTTACCAATCATAAATTATCAGCAAAAAAAAAAAAACAGAAGATTTACCAATCAAGAGCAGTGATAATAACCCCCGACCAGAGAGGCAAAACCCCGTTACTTAATATCTTAATTGCAATCGCACTCCCAATAACCTCCTGAATATCCGCACCAATAAGTGCCAACTCAGCCATGACCCATAGCACCATCCGAGCCCAGGAGGGGTACTCCTCACGACAGAGCTCAGCCAAGTGTTTTCCAGTGGCCACGCCGAGCCGAGCCGCCAGTAATTGAACCAATAAGCCTATGGCAGTGGCCCACATGAGCAGCCACAGGAGTGAGTAGCCGGCAATTGCACCGGCCTGGAGATCTCCCTCTAAATTCCCGGGATCGAGAAAAGCGATGCTCATCAAAAATCCGGGACCAGTGAAAAGCCAGAGCTTCTTCCACGAAAATGGCGGCGCTCTCGCAAAGTCGTCAAGGTCAGCATCATCCATCCCGATGATTGCTACCTTCTCACTGTAGTCACAGGCTCTTTCTTCTTCTTCTTCTTCTTCATCCGCTAAGAACCGTTGTTCGTGTTCTCGCCGAGCCATTTCGTTTCTTGCGGACAATTCTACTACAGAGAATAAACTGATTAATCAGAAAAAAAAAAAAAAAAAAAAGCCACACGCAGAGTCAGGTGTACTGATTGTGGAGCTTTGTTTGCCTCAAAGCAAAGCTCCCTTCAATCCATCCCATAATGTGGTAATTTATGGCCGAACAACCTATTGCCACCCAAGGTTTCGATTAATGATAAATTGCCACCTGTAACAGTTTTAAAAACTAAATACCCACCTTTTCACTTGTGAAAAGACCAAAATATCTTTTATAAAATTAAATAATATTACTATTAAAATAAATTTTAATATAAATAATATTAAAAAAATTTAAAATAAAATAACAATAAATTTTTAAAAATAAAATAATTAATTAAAAAACAGCGTTAGTGATCGACATAAACTTTACTAGCTGATCAGAAACGATTATCTGGTTTTGTTAACGTCAGACCTAACCGTTATAATAGTGAAAACGATTAGATCTGATTATTTATTTCATATATTTTAATCATGACCATCAAAAATATTTTATTTTGTTTATAATCAATAAAATATCATTGTATTACCAATGAATCGTAAATTTAAATCAAGAATTTAAATTATAAATTTGAAGAAAATTTAAAATAAATTATTTTTATTTAAATTAAATTTATATTTTGATAATTTTATCAAGTTTGAGTATAATATTGATTCAAACAAATTTCAAACATTTTTTGGTAGTACACGTGACATTAGTCACACATACACGCCTTTTTCAATAGATGATTAAAAGGAAACCGGGAGGATGGAAGCATCAGATGCTGCCACGTGTATGGGAACAACGAGTGAACTAATGTCTTTGCAGTGGCTGGCTCGTGGTTGCACGGAGCCACTGTGTTACCACTCGTGGTCTTCAACTGTCTTTTCTGGTCTACTTTTTATTTTTCAAAAATATTAGGCAAGCTAGAATTTTGTAAAATATCTTACTTAATTTTTAAAATAAAAATAGCCAAACAACATATTAAAAAGTGTTATCCATAAAGTTTTAAAAAATTAATTATCCACTTTAATCAAATTTAGAAGAGAACTTTTATTTTTGAATAAAATTAAAAATAAATTTTATAAAAATAATTAAATACAAAATAATTATAAAAATTAATAATTAAGTTAATAAAATTTTATAAAATAAAATAAAAATTTTAAAAAGTAGTTACTATTACCAGTAGCGTCGTCGATAATGATGGTTACCGTTAACATAACCAAGTAGTTAAAAATGATCACCTAATTGTATTGATAATCAAATTTGACTGTTTCTAATATTTAAAATAGCCGAAAACAATTGGTGTTAAAATATCGATTGTTCTGACATTTCACAATGACAGAGGTGACCAAATCTGACCATCCCTCCTATAGTTTTGATGGTCTGAGCACCAATGAAATCAGATGATCATTTTCGATTATCTGATTATGTTAACAACGACCACTATAATCAATGATACTATTAGTAATGATATTTACTTTTAAAAATTTTTATTTTATTTTAAAATTTTTATTAAATTATTATTATTATTATTTTAATATTATTTTATATTAAATTTTATTTTAATATTAATATTATTTATTTTTATAGAATATATTTTCGTCTCATAGAAAAAGGGTAGGTATTTTGCTTTTTAAAACTTTATTGATGTCACTGTCATTTAAGAAAACCTTGGGTGGGAACAGTTCGACCAATAAATAATAGTATTCCCGATATAAAAAGAACGCTTGCAGCCTTTATGGAACCGTGACGACAGTGACAGTGTTATGTACGACAAGGAGGAGTACCACATAAGACACAGAGAAAAGGGGGCTTGATTTATGTTCTGTTCGGGTGGGTCGTCATTATGTCGACATTTGGTCAATAAATGACAACATGGATTTTGTGTTTAAGCCTGTTCATGTCGTACTAGGAAACTGCACAGATATTTGAGCGCCATTGCTTACAATAAACAACAAAATATCTGTTTTTAATTACACATTTAAAAATTTTTAATTCATATTTTAATGCCTACTCAATTAATTATTAACTTGATATATATGATTATTGTATTTATTATTAAAAAATTATCAAATTAATCTTTATTTTATTATAATTTTCTTTTATATACTAAATTTTTAAGACAAAAATATTTTTACTTTTAATCAAAATAACAAATAATATAAACAAGGGAAACAAATAAATAATTAAATTAAAAATTATTAAAAATAGTTATTCTAGCTATTTTAGAATTCAGTCAAAATTACCATCTAAAGTGTTTGAACTAAATTGCCCATATGTGAATCACATTTGAAATTCAATACATTGTTTATGAAAAACACTTGAATTAATATGAATCTATATTCATTCTCGCACGTAAAATAAAAAATGACTTTATTAATCAAGTTTTTGATACCTTCAACTTGTATTTCAAGCCCTTGAAAGTGCATTCTAACTCTCTAGGCTCAACAAAGAAAGCCAATTATGTCTTTGAAAGTCATGATTCCTATCATGCACAACAATGTCAACATCTCTGATATTAGTATGTAGAACGTTCCCCACTGCCTTTGGATCATGCTTAGGTTTTGTAATTTCATCCATCACATATCACAATCCACCATGAAAATCATCCATTCTCTCACATATTCACACACAAGCATAAACAAGCATGGTTCATGGGTGGAAATCATCTTTTCAAGCAATTTCTTATCAACATATTAACACATAATCATTCACATAACTCATAAGCATGCTAGAAACGTAATCAAACATTTCCAAGCATTAAACATAAGTTGGAAAACTCAAAGAAGAAGTAAGGAAGCACTTACCTCTTGTCATGACTACTGGAAACGTTTTCTATCTAGTTTCTGTCTTCTCTAATTGGATTGGGAGCTATTGGCTACTGAAAATGAGTTCTAGGGTTAGGAGTATCTGAAAACAAGAAGAAACCTTAGCCGAAAATGGGATAAACCGAGTGCGAAAGCCTAAAAACTCACCATCTCTCTTTTCAATCAAACATATAGGACTTGCCACCATGCATACCCCTACTGCTGAATAATATCTTGTCTTTTTATTAATAAACTGGGAATTGGGTATACCTGATAGGAATTGTAGACACCCTATTTTGGATCCAACAGGGTCACCTCCGATGATGAAAAATCTGGATGTTGATTTAGAAGTTTTGAGATGTTGAGCCGAGGATAGATGAGTTAAAAAAAAAAAATGTTTATTTTATGTTATTTTTATATAAAAAAAAAAGTGTTCATTTTATTATAAAAGAAAAAAAAAAAGAAGAAAAAAAGTCCATAACCCAAGCCCATGCAGCCAGCCCAAGTCAAAAAGAAAAAAAAAGAAGAAGAAGGAAGCCCAGTGCGCAGCCCAGGCCTGAGGCCCAAGGCTTGGCCTACAGAGCGCGTGTCTTACACGCGCACGTTGACTTCCCTGCATGCCTCGGCCTTTTCCGCTGCGCAGCTTCTCTCTCTCTCTTCTGCTGGGCCAGCACATTAAGTGCTGACAGTGTGCGTGCATGGCCTTCTTTTTCCTTGGGCAGGCTCCTAATCATTTCCTTTCGCATTTTCCCAAGGTATAAAGGAGGCATGCATTTGGAATACGAGGGGGGGACGGGGGAGAAAATTTCAGGGGGGATGGGCAGAGAAAAACTTTCGGGCCGAAAGGAGAGAAAAATTTCAGGGGGGGCAGAAAAAACTTTCGGAGGAAAAAAAATTGGGAGAAAGGGGGAGAGGATTTCCAGAAACAAAAAAGGTATTTCAGGGGGTTTTCCAGAAACAAAAACAGAGAGGATTTCCGAGAAAGGAAAAATTTGAAAGAGAAAATTTTCAGAAGATGATTTTTCAGAAAGAAATTCAGATCGAAAAATTAATTTCTGTAATTCTGGTTCATCCTCAACTCAACATCGAAAGATTTTTAGTCGATTTCAGGTCAGTCCCTGAGGGGAATTTTTACGAATAAACTTTTATATTATCTCATTTATTTATTTATTTATTTTTTCCTACTATGATTTTGTTTATGTTTTGTATTTTGAATGTTTTTTTATTCGTATTTTATATTCGATTTGATTGTATGCATTGATATTTCTCTACATATATTTTGTATCGTATCAATCCTGTACATATATGTATGTCTGTGTACGAAAATAAATTATCATGAGATGCATGGTTGGCCTTTAGCAATCTGGGCGGAAGATGCAATTTTTGTATTGTGTGTGTCTGTCCAGATTATATATATAATTTTGCATCCATTTGGAATGAAATTGGCTGTTGCCTTGGTGGGAAGAGGCGGAAGGTTTGGTCTGCGGGGCGCCGGGTTCGAATCGCCGCTGGGGGAATTTATTTACTTTACTGTGCATGTGTGTATATTGGGTTTTCTGGTTGGGCTGCATGCTTGTTTATTCTCTTGGGCGGGCTGGCTGGTATGCTGTCAATTTCCATTGGGCGGGCTGCACTTTGTTCATTTCTTTAAGTGGGTTGCATTTTGTTTATTTCCTTGGGCTGGTTGGGTTGCATTTTGTTTATTCTTTGGGTGGGCTGCTTTTATGTGGGCTAGCTATTAATTATGGATTTTATTTTTATTCTTATTTCATAATTGTAATTTGCTCCTAACGAAATTTTATTTTACAGGGTTTATTTATTTATTTTATTAAATTAATTAATTAATTTGTTTTGTAGGATTTATTTTATTAGATTAACTAACAAAATTGTTTTGCAGGATCTATTTATTAACCCTAGGCTTGTTTAGGATTAGAGGAAATGTATAGGGGTGTATAGAAAGATGTTGTAATTTTTAATTATTTTCTCTTTCATATTTTACTATTTTCATGGATGAATGTAATTTATTATATGTGTATGATTATTATGCATCGTGTGATAATACGGAACTTAATTAAACTCGGTAACGCGTTTAACGAACGAACCACAATAGTGGAGGCCGGCTTTCACGCCGGGCGGCATGGGTGCCTAACACCTTCCCATCGTCGTACCTGACTCTCCGAACCCAACCCATTGGGCAGGTGAGGGGTAGTTGGGTCCTTTGCAAGGGATCCATAAATCGCCCATCTTCACCGATGTGTACTTTCCCGGGGTTACTCCTGGGTGGCGACTCCATAGACTCCGTAACGGGCCAAAAACCCGTTATGCGCTCCTCTTGACCACGTCTAGGATGGTTAAACAAGAGTGGCAAGTCTGTCCTGGCGTGGCGCGGTAAAAAACCGACGCTACAGGAATCCTATGAAAAGAAATCTGCTGCTATACAATCTGAATACATATGCGGAAGCGTAAACTGAAACTGAAGCATACAATGGGCCCAAAATGGTATTTTCATAAATATAAACTGTTTCTGTATAATGTACTTACATCTGAGTAAATGAAAACATTTACAATGCAAAGCCTAATAGGCCCAAAACTATACACTGAAAACTGTGTGGAGTCCTCTCTGTCAGCCACGGTCCACCCGCTTCTTACCAACAGCACACACACCTGAAAAGGAAGGAAGAAGGAAATGGATGAATGATAAAGATCACCCAATTAGCGATCCTTACTTCTCTCAACCCAAACAAGCAACACAAACACACATACTTGGCCTTGACCCTAATCATTCATCTAATCGCTTGCTGGAATCGCTTATTCAGCTTATTCTGTTATCTAGTTGCTTAACTGATTAACTGAATCTCATTATTAATACATGTCATGATTTATATGTCATGTCATACTAACTGAAAACTAAAAATACATGCATCTGGATCTATATGTATCCGAAGATACCTACTGTACTGATCAGACTGATGAACACAATGATTCGACATCTTGGCCATGTGGGCTGAACAGTCTAGCGATAAGCTAGAAAGCTGAATGTGAAATGTTGGACGATCTGACTGGTGTCAGAAGGCTGAAATTCTACAGATGCTCTCTCGAGTTCATCCAAAACTCTAACTCGGATGTCAGGTTCTGAATGTTGAATGCTACTAAATTCGGATCCCTTGATCCTCTCTCATGCTACATGTTATGCTATGAAATGCTCATGCAGTATTTATTATCTGAATTCCTACTTATCTAATGTTGATTAGCTCTTAATTTGGTTTCCTATGCCTTATAATTCATTTTTTGCTCATTATCTGGAAAATTGCTAGTGCACGGGCGTGTGAACAAAGCACACGGGTGTGCAGGAGACACACACGGGCGTGTAGGAGACACACACGGGCGTGTATGACAAAGGCACACGGGCGTCTGCCAAGACGCACAGGATCATGCATTGGTCGTGCAGCTGATCGTGCTCGCTTCTGAAAAAACTGTACAAAATCTCTAAAAGAACTGGTACACAATCGTGTCCCTCAGGACACACGGGCTTGTGTCTGCAAACCAAGCTATGCATACTTCGTGCACACGGGCGTGTCCTTGCAAAAACAAAGGCACATGGGCGTGCTCATGCGGGCACACGGGCGTGTGTCTTGCTCTGTATCGACGACACATGCCTGGAATTGTAGGAAACCATACCAAACTATAATCAACTTCAAATTAACTGATAACACTCATTTTAGGCACTTCAATAAGCATATATCAAGCCTCAATTTCATCCCAATCAATTCATATTTCATTCCACTATGGAAATCACCATTTCTCTCACATACACACACAAAAGCAAAACAAGCATGGTTCAAGGGTGGAAATCGTCATCTCATGCATCATTTCATCAGCATATCAACATATAAACATGCACATAGCTCATAAACATGCTAGGAACACATCCAAGCATCATCAATCATCAAATGCAAACTGGGAAACACAAGGAAGAAGTAAGAAAACACTTACCTCTTACCATGGCTGCTGGAAATCTCTCTCTATCTATTCTCTTCCTTCTCTAACTGGATTGAGAGCTACTGGTGACTGGAAATCTGGTCTAGGGTTGGGAACCATTGAAAACAAGAGAAGAAATTTGGCTGAAATGGGATAAAAGTTGGGTGAGAAGCATTAAATCTCTCGTCTCTCTCTTCTCTACTCACCTGCACGGGTGTGTAGGGCATAATGCACGAGAGTATACAAGGAAAAATGAATGAATTTTATTTTTCGTGCTACGCATGATAGAAACCTCCCTAAGGGAATCATACGAACACCACACAGGCTCTGAAAACTTACTATCTTACCTCTAAACTCTTCTAAACTCTCAATCTATTTCTAAATCTCACATCTAACCCCAAAACTCTATCCCTAAGGGCATTTCTAATCCTGGGATGCTACAAACCTACACGGGGGTGCAGCCAAAGTATACGAGAGTACACAAAGAAAAATGAATAAACTTCATTTCCTACGTTACGCATGAAAGAAACCTCCCAAGGAGAATCATGCGTAAGTCACACAGGCTCTGGAAACTTACTATCTCACCCCTAAACTCTTCTAAATTCCAATCTATTTTTATTTCTCACATCACATCTAACCCCCAAATTCTACCTTAAATGACATTTCTAATCTTGGGATGCTACATTGCACAAGTATGGCTTCAATTTTTTTTCATGACACATGGGCATGTGTTTTTTATCACGTGATCATGCATTCAAGGTAGACTTTCTTCTAAGTTGACCTTGGCTTGACCACACACGAACAATGCTACACAAGAGCCTTTGATCATATGCTTGCTTAAGTCTAGGTATGCGATTGTTCACAGATTAAAACACACGATCGTGCATGAGAAGCTTTGACTATGCACGATTGAGCAGCATAAGTGAATTTGCCAGTGTATAAGCTAAAGTCACACGTACATGGTTGTGTTCCATAAGTGTATGGTTACATGTTACAAAATTTAAAATGATTCAAATTACAAAACCTAGCAAACATACTTTCTAACAACACAAATAAACTTCTCAATATAAAGTAGCGAGAGAAATTCTATAAAATAACAAATCTCCTTAGCATCAACAAAATGATTTTCTTATTTTTCCCTTTATGCCTACAAGGAAAAACTATTTTTTCCTAACCAATCAAGATCATACTGTTAAAATAGATATTTTGTTAAATTCTATTGGGATATGAATAAATTTTAAGAACCCTAATTTAATTTAAAAAACCTAGATCTAATTATTTGAGTATTACTTCTCTTTCTAGTCTTATATATATGACAAACCAACACAAAGAATGAAGAGAGTAAAATAAACCATATAAGAGATACCACTACTATTATCATTGACAACCTTCTCAAGATATTTGTATTGTAACATCGATTGAATATTACATCGTGAAAGAATTTTTTAACTATTGGGTCAAACCATATAAAAAAGTCCTTTATGTTCTTATTATTTTATTTTTATGATTTATTTATTTTATATCATTGTGGATATTAGGATTCAATGTTAAATCCTTAATGTCACTATTATAATCTTTCTTGCATAAGACTCTGAATTATGTATATAAGTTGATAACAAGAAATTTCATCAACAATATTAATCTAACATGATTCAGACAATGAAAATTGAAGGTTCAAGATTTTAAGTTAAGATTATAACCAAAGAAGATAAAACAAAAAAGACTGTAATTTATTTATACTTATACTTGGACTTTTGCCCTAGAAGAAAAATAAAATTACACTTAAATTCAAGTAGAACAATAACATTATAGTAATATAATCCTCTTGCTTAAGGGCTATGATAAAAGTCGAGCCAGCTCAAGGTTGGCTCAATGTTCAACTATAATGAGCTTAAACTCAAGCCTTAACTCGGGTTTGAATCAAACCAATTTGATTTAGTAAAGTCACCAACATATCTATTTTTTATAATGACTTTTCATTGACAATGTTAATAAATTCATGTTCACCGACAATTCATTTTCTTTATCTTTAGTGAATTTTATTCTTCTTTTTTATGACTTTTAGTGACTTGTCTGACAATTCATTGTAAACTTAAATAAGTTCAAGTTTGAATTTGAGTTTAAACTAAATCTTTTAGGTTTGAGCTAAACTAGAGTATAATTAGAATCCATCATTTTTTGCTAAAAATAAGCTGTTTTTTTTATAAACAAAAAAGTTATAAACAGAAAGAAAACCAAACAAGCCCAAAACAACTTACGCGCTACGAGACAACTCATCTGCAAGTGAGAACAACGAGCACCATAACAAAAAAAAAAACCCCATCCAACTACACTTCTTGTTAGGCTCCAATGAAAATAGAATTCAAGAAGTCAGTAATAACCATTAACCTGACCCACTTAATGCCCATGCTTTCATAGTTACTATTTACACGAAAAAAAAAAAGATACAAAATAACTTATATATTGAGCAATATTCGCACTAATTTGCAATTATTAAGACAAAATCATTTGAGCAAAATAGTAATGTAAAAAAAGGCCTTTTCCTCTAAAAGAGTTATCAAAATCGTTGGGCCAAGTGGACATGAGCGTGGAGAACAGCCTTTGGTCTAACGGACTGCAATTAGAATTTCCCAAAAATAGACTTCTGTTAAAGACAACAAAAGTGTTCCACATCTACGCGGCGAATAGTCTTCTTACTTTGCCAATCAATCTTCGACAAACTGGACATGTCCTACTCTCCCCTTTAAAAATCCTGCGCAAACAAACACATAATTTCATAACTTTTCTAAAACTCACTCGGTATTTGGCAACTATCTATCATAACATTAAAAAACATACCTTTGGGCACAATCGTGGCAGGTGGCACAGTGCCCACATGGAACGAGGAAACAATTTCTTTCCTCGTCGTAGCAAATTACACATATTTTTCCATCATACAATTCTTCTGATGAATTGTTGCTAACGCCACTGCTACTGCAATTTCCTAACTCTAAATCTATTTCACATGATCCATATGTGAATGGAATCGTCTTTGCAGACCGCAGTATTGGGTTACTTTCATTTGCTATTGCCTCCTCTTCTGTCGTCTCGTTATGAAACTCCGCAAGGTATTTCAGTATCAGGAATAGAATTATTACCAGCAATGCTGCATAAAAATGACTCCCTCAGTTATCCAGTTATCAATATCTTTAGATTTTCAGATACAAATAAGTCTTGATTCTGGGTTCAAAGTAACCCACCCAAAGTTGCAACGTAGGCAACCAAACGAGCGAAGAAAGAAAGTGCAAGACACCATTGAACCAGATCATCCTGTAATCATTTTAAAATCATGGATCAATACGAATATCATCCTCAAAGCTATAAAGGAGTAAAGGGTTGACACTATGTCTAGAGCTTTACCTCAGTAGTCGTGGTTAAATTCAAAGGTTGAGATCTATTGAAGTCAATGCTTAGTTTATTCATGCTGCTTAACGTTGAGTCAGCTCCCTTTAAATCTGTGTCTGCAGAGAAAAAGAAGGAATTTTGTAAAAATGATGGAAAAGAAGATATAAAATTCAAAACGTCCACCTATTCAACTGTTATACCATATAGAGTTGAAAATGTGAACAACATGCGGAGAGATTTATGGGTACAATGTACATCACAAAATCTTATTAGGAGAGTTGCACAAGGTTCCAAAACAGAAAGCTTTCCGTAAGTCTTAGCAGCCTGTAAGTTCTAAAGTTATGTGGCAGCAGATATACCTCACAATGCAACATCGAAAATTACAAGAAAGATTCTGTACATTACCTTAGAAGGCTCTGAAATTAGTTTCCAAGATCGACTGTATCTGATTCTTCGATAATACAGGAGAAACCAAGCTCGCCCATTTTGAAAACATGTCAAGAAAGGATTGCTTCGTTGAGAGTTGAGAGAAAGACAGTTATAGAAGTGGGTGCATTTTCGAGAGAGTCAAGGAATGAGGTAAGTTTGACATGCGTGTGGTCTTCGAATTGGCAGAATAGGAGATTCATGGCAATGTTTAGCTAAGTGGGAAATGACAGAACGAGAAGGAAGACCGTTAGCTGTTCACTAATTATCTTGGTGACTCAACCGCCTGCTGTTGCTACCTAAGTCAAGTTTTTATCATTTGAATGGTAGGTCATCAGCTTCTTTTTTTTTTTAATGGGTTCGAAGTGGACGGCTGAATTCGCCATGATCTTTCAGTCAATTTGTTAGACACAGACACCTTGTTCCTTGTGCATTATTAAAGGATGTCATATTCAATGCTATTTGCAAGGTTGGGCATAGATTGGATTGGCTGTCAATACAGTTGAGGCTCAAATGAATATCCTAATCTTCATTATCTTCATTTCTCTTTTGTAAAATCAATTTGGATTCCGGTTCAAGAATATAGCAAAAGTAGTTTTCCAGTTTGATTACTGGTTTTTCTACTTTTAAAACCAATTAATTGAACTGAACAGGTTTAAAAAAAAAATTGAACAAAAAGTTAATAAGGTACTGAACTTATTTTTATAAAAATTGAACAAAAATTAATAACAAAGTAAGTTGGTGAGTTGAAATTCAATTCAAAACTGATTAACCGAAAATTTGGTTTTCTTAACTAGTATTTTTAATTTAGTTTAAAATCGGTTAATTTTTAAATTGGTTTGATTTTGGTTTATGATTTTTTCTAAACTAAAAATTCAATTTAATTTGAAATATTATCAAACTAATTCATTTAACTGGTTTTGAACACCCTTAATATGTATGAAAGGAAACAAATAAAGGATGGAGTGGGAATCGAGACAGGGAATTTAGCAATCCCAATCCTCGTTTCCATTTTTATCAAGAAATTCTCTTTATTCGAAGAGGGATGGGCCGATGACTTAGTTTAGAGGATTGAATTATCATCCTTAGATGTCAATTTAAGTTGACCTTGATTAAATTGGTTATACAATTAAGGTGTTTATGTACATAATGTGAAATTAAATAGTGAATTATTTATGGTAGTGTTTATTTATGGATTTTCTTGGTTCATAAATAACTTTTTCCCTTATAATAAAATGTTTAGTTTTATTTAAATATTACATAGGTTAGAAAATTAGATAAAATAAAATAAAAAATAATAGCCATCATAAAAAATTATCTTTTTCTCATACACCATTTGTCATAGAAATTTCACCAAAACATAATCATTGAAAATAATAATCTTGACCCATCTCACTAGAATATTACAATGCAAATGAAAATTTTCTTCTCAATTATCAACTATTATATTGCACGTCCAAAAGCACACAATTATATGTAATGGAATGTACACAACATGAAAGATAGAACAAACACAACAATGATGAAAGGGAGAATGATGTAAATAAGCATGATATGGTCAAGGTAAGACAAGATGGATGGAGCTGATAAGATTTAGTAAATCGTATTCATTCTAGTGTTGTCGATGAAGGCAACACAACCAAGGTGATGACGACACGGTGAAGAAGGATTGTGTAAAAATATTGAAAAAAAAAAATATAGCCAAATTTGTTATTAACGATGTTAGGTTTTGAATGAAAAATTGTTATATATATTATTAAAATTGGAAAATAAACTTGGGTGGGAATATATAATTCACTCATTAAAATTTTATATTTCTATGTAAACCATCAATTTGTAGCACGCTAATAATTCAACCCTTCACTTCTTAAGCTATTAAATGCACTTTATTTCTATTAATTTTTTTTAAAAAATTTTATTTAATATCAAAAATTTCCCTTTGAGAATTAATATAATTTTTCTTTACATATCGTTTTTCTAATTTCTAGTTCATATATAATTATTAGATTTACATCGGTCTTATTTTATTTGCTAATTTGTACTAATATATTGTCATAGACCAAAAAAGCTAAAAAAGAGTGGCTCATATGATCTATTAACTCATATTCAAAATGAAAACTTGACAAAAACAAAGAATTTTTGTCTAAAATTATCCCTTGTCAAATATTTTTGAACAAAATGGGTTAAAATACCCTAATTGATTGAGGAAAATGAAGTTAAATGAGACTTTTGAGCAATAAATTTGATAGGTAATATCCAAGATGAAAACACGTCTTCTATCTTTTGTGTAAAAAATATATAACTCATGCAACAAACCCATAGTACCTTGTCATGACATTATCGCTCTGTATATAGACTTGAAATCATAAGATAATAATATTGAATCAAGACAGTCAATCTTTAACTCTCGTTATAACGAGAATAATGTTTAATTTATAAAGCAAGCCACATGCTTCAACAGTGATAACCCCTAACATGTTCAAAATAACTTACATTGAAGTAACATTGATAAGTGGGATATATAACATACTCTCTAATGAAGTCAATCTATATCATGTAGACGTTGATACACATCTCATTTGTGTCACTCGAAGATAAAACAAATATAGATCTTACCATTGGGATGTTGGCCCTCAATGTTATAACTTTTACACAAAATTTAATATACTTGTGCAAAATAATTGAACAAAACTTAAATAATTCATTTTAACCGAAATTTCACACATACTACACACAAATCATATATGTTTGACAAATTTCAGTTACCATCTACTATAGCAAAATTTAAATTACCCCTAGGCAAGTCGCATGTACTAATAAATTATAAATAAAAATTTTCAATTACTTTTACCATATGTGACTCGCAAACTTATAACTAATAGAAAATAAAATTTCAATTAGCTCATTTGTGGAAAATTTTAATTCCAGATCACTTTGAAAGTCACACATGGAAAATTTTCAATTACATCCACAATGTATGACTTGTATACTTATAAAATATAAAATTTTAATTATCCCCACTTATAACAACCTTAAATTACTCCTACTATGAGTCATACATACCTACATAAATCATACATTATAAAATTTCAATTACTTTCACCATGTGTGATTTGCATTCCTACACAAATAAAATATAAAATTTCAATTACCCTTTTAGAAATTTTTGATGGCCCCTACCATACGAGTCATATATGCCTATAATAACTATCATTTAACCCCACATTCATATGCTCCAACTATGTGTGCCTTGCAAACTACATGTGAATTATGCATGGTTGAAATTTTGTGAGAAATCCATGGATTTCATGTCTGATTTCAATAGTACTAGATTTTAATCGTACTTAATCACAAGAGATTTGTAGAACTCACAAAAACATAATCAGTTCAATCTATTTTACTTTAAAGAAAAAAACCTTGGAACTAACAAATTTCAATCAAATATCCATGACATGTCTATTTTTAATGTAAACACAATAAAATTTCTATACCTAAGTAATAAAAGAATGAAAATGAATAATTTACTAACATGTTCACTCATTTTTATATGAAAAACCAATGGAATGCTCACGGTAGATGATAAAAAGTTGGTATATGCGATAATTACTTAATATTTATAGTGTATGCAAGTTAGGGCCAATTCAAAACATAAATCATTACGACTTATGTTTATGATTATAAAAGAGTAGACTCTAACACCAATAAAAAGGAGAGATTTATATTAAATTTGTCTTACATATTTATATTATTAAGAAATTAATAAAATGATTATTGTCTAGAATCATATTTTTAAATTATTTTCATTGGAAGTTTTACAATATGTATAGTATATATGGATTTTAAAATGAAGTAAAGTGAATAAAATAACAATTTTATTTAAGAGTTTAATTTTGTCTAACACTAATCTATTGATTTCGTAAGTATAAAAATTAAGGTGGAGATTATTCTAATTTTGTACAATCCCCTTGAAAATATTATTCTAATAATGTACTGGATGATGCTGCTTCAATCATGTGCTTATCAAGATCAAAGAGATTCGATGCTGATTTGATCTATGTCGGTTAATATGAAATGTCTGGGCAAAGGGCAACTCAAATGAAAAGAGAAATCCAAATTTATGTACGGCCACTTCATTTTTGTTCTGGGACTAGGCCATGACATAAATAATTAAGCTCGTATTACTTGTAGCTGATTAATATGATGTCATTGACATGTTTGTTTGTGATATTATTGAGTTATCCAATAATTTATAAAGGCTATTCTAAAGATATACTTGATAATATTTTGATTATTATTTTATTTTTAATATTAATAACATATTATAATTAAAGTTTTGATAATTATTTAAAATTTATATCATTGGTCGAAGTCATTTAAATATAAAAAAAATGATTAGTTTTCGTCGAAGATTTAGTGAAATAGCATATTTCTATCATTTAAAATTGAAAAGTTTAATTTTTAATTTAATTTATTATTACATTTTATTATAAAGAAGGGTTAAAAAAGTATTCTAAGGCAAATTAAGATGAGTAACAATTCAACAAATATTTAAAATGCATAAATTTATTTTATTCACAATATTTATATATTTACCCTCTTCATTTGCTTATTTTTCTATTATTATCTCTTCCTCTTCTTCTTCTGCCTTTTTTTTCTTTCCTCAATAATTATCAATCTCTTTCTTCCACTCTTTTCTCTCACTATTTTTCCATTCCATTTTACTCTTTTACTTATTTCTTTTCAATGTAAGTCAGTTTATCTCTTCCATGTCTTTTACTCATTCTTTTTTAATAAATGATGATTTATCTCTTTCTTTTATATCTGTCACTCGTTTATTTTCATTTCAAATAAACGTAAACATAAGATTTTTGAGATATTTTTCTAATAAATTAAAGAATGAAAGAGTAATAGTGAATATAATAAACGGAGAAGGATGACCAAAGCTAGACAACAAGAGAAAAAGGATGATCGATAATAAAAACGATCAGAAAAAAAAAATGGTGATATTGCTAACGAAGATGACATGAGTAAGGAAAAGATGACTGATGGTAGTGTTATTAATGATGATGAAGGGAGGAGAAAAAAAAACTAACAATTGATGGTGAAGATGACAAAAAGAAAAATGATGGTCAACAATGGTTTCATTGGTAAAGATGACAAAAACAAAAAAAAAAGATGACTGATGGTGGTGAAAAATCGAAGATGACAAAAGGAGAAAGAACAAAAAATTATGAAAAAAATGATTTTATAGAATTATGATTATTAAATGTTAAGTTAGTCAATCAAATTTCTATTTTTGATAGAGTAATACTATGTATATATATATTTTTAAATATTGTATGTACTTAAATTATGTAATTAAATAATTTTAAATTAAAAAAAATTAACATCCAATTATATATACATAATATATGAGTATACAAAATGCGTAAAATATATATATATATATATATATATATATATATATATATATATATATACACATAATTTTATTCCATTTGATAAGGGAAGTTTTTTTATATTAAAGTGCGACAGTATCTTTGTTCTTACATTAATAAAGGATAAAACAATAGTTTACCCTTAAATCTAACATGATTCACTAATGAGTGTAGATATGGGGAAAAAATTTTCAAACTTAAAATTTAGAAATTTATCATTTTTTTCTTTATCCATCCTAAACAATAAAACAGTAATTAAATTGTAATTGAAATTGTGTGTTGAATTTAATTTGTTATTGAATAAATAGTAATAGAAAAGAGTAGCAGAGATGAAGAAACAATGGAAGCATGCAACTTTTCAAAGGTATTGCTTGCTAAAAGATTTGCAGACTATTTTTCTGGGCACGGCGAAGTTAACAAGGGGACAAATACGGCTCTGAAATGACAAGTCCCTGAGAAGGGATTGCCTGATGTCCCTTATTTACAGGTTTTGAATTTGAAATGTATTGATTTCAGCTAAGAAGGAATCTTCATACAGGTCACTAATGGAAATAATTGCCCTCATTGTGGGACTATATTAAATTATATCACATTACGCAATCTACTAACTGCTATCTAGCCTTGCACAATATTCATTATGCCTCCTATCCCCAACGCAGAAACATGTTAATCCAGGGAATCGACTTGTTTTTTAGAGTTGGTCGTTTGCTTTGTCTGGGTATCTTGAATGAAATGGGAAACTTAGCAAAGCCAGGCCAGCTGCTTGCCTTGGTTAACGCGATCTAGTACTGAGATTAGTTTTACGGCTGATAGTTAGGGAAAGTCTTTGCTTGAAATGTCAAGGTAGTCCTGTAGGCAGCCACAAAGCTTTAATGCTGGCTGGTTTAATCATATAGACTGATTGATGGGGTCGGTGAGGTGAGGACTCTTGTGAATAATTAATGAATAAGGGACCCAGAGAACTGCATAACTAAGTGAGATCTAGTGATAAATCTCCTGTGTTATGAACAATCAACTTTCAATAAATTGCAAGATGTGAAAGCATCCTGGAGTAGGTAAAGGACGAGGGAAGCAGACACATTTATGTTTTCCTCATTATGACAGCTAAAATTCACCTGAGTTTCATGTACTTTTTATCTTCCAAAGCTACAACAATAGTGTAGGGATGAGCTGACCCATCTAGATAGGTGTTCCAGAATTTGCATATGCTAACCTTTAATAAATTACTTTCTTTTTTTATTTTTGCCCCTGTAAACTTCCATACAAATGAAAGGGACAAATGAACTCGCCCATGGAGCTGTTCCAGTTCTCTAGAGATTCATGAATCAGCCTTTTTTCTTTTACATTGAAGCTAAAAAATCTGCACTAGCTAGGCTACCATTGTGTTTATGAAACGGACAAAAAAGCTGAGAATCAGTCTAAGCCAAGTGAAAATCCACATGGTTAACTGGATATATATGCTTTTGTGGATGGAAATAGATCCAACGTGGAAACTCTGACCTTTAGCCCCAAGAACATGCAGCATCCCATCCTTCTCTGCTAGGCCTCACCACACACGCTATTATCTTCATCCCTGCAGTTTCCTTTTCTTCGTCATTCTTGCTAAACACTAATTTCTTGTAATACCTTTCATTTCCAATAGTTTTCACCTCAGACAACTCTTAAATTTGCTAGAAGACAAACCCATTTTGGGTAATTAATCAATAGGTGATTATTATTTGTGAGGCTGAAACAGAAGGATACAGTTTTTAGAGAATTGAGAACTTAAGCTGCATATTTTACACTTCATTACCGTTGAATGCTTGTTCATTTCAGGTTTGATTGTATAAAAGCATATGCATTTGTCAACAGGGTGAAAAGAACAAAAGAGTACATGCTTGTTAGGTTTTACACGCCCCATCAAAACCTAACTTTGTACAGGAACTGCAGCTGAAATTTTCTCCACTTTGGGGTCATTATCACACTATTTGATGGAGATATCAGCATGATAAATATCCTCGGATACTCTTTGACATGGTGGGATCTGATCAGGAAGAAGCTGCACCCGCCCCTCTGAACATGGCCACTAAGAAGAAGGAGCTGCTGTCCACTGCCATGAAGCGAACTAGTGAATGGTTTGCTTTCTGTCCTTTGTTCTTCTTTATTCGCTTCAAGTTTAAACTCGTTTATATGGTTTATTCAAGTCTTTAACTTTCCGCAAAGAAAATTTAGGAGGATAATCCTGAATATGGTATATTATATTGTGCGTATTTATTTATTATTATTATTACTATTATTAATAAATTCTGTTTCAGGATTTTCTCCCAGGAGATCCCTAGTGATGTAACTGTTCATGTTGGAGGAACTTCCTTTTCTTTACATAAGGTGCGGTTCGTCTCAACTCTTGCTTTTCAGTTTCAAATATATTCTTGCTCCACTGCGTGCTAAATAAGAAGACAAGTTAGAGAATCAAATATATACATCCATGCTATGAAGTCGGAGAACCTTTCACTGTGAATTGTATTTTACCATGTATTCTCAAATCAAACCAATTTAGAGAAGCAACATAATTTGACAATCTGATAGCATTCTTTTGATAAGCGATATGTTTACTATTTCATTTGTTGCATTAATTGCAGTTTCCATTAGTCTCAAAATGTGGATATATAAGAAAGCTGGTATCTGAATCTAGTGAAGCCGATCTTTCTGTTATTGAAGTTCCTGATGTTCCGGGCGGGGCAGAGGCATTTGAACTTGCAGCAAAATTCTGCTATGGAATTAATTTCGAGATTAGCACAGAAAACATTGCCCTGCTTAGATGTGTGGCAGAGTATCTTGAGATGACCGAGGACTATGCGGTTGGAAATTTGGTTGGAAGAGCTGACGCTTACTTGAATGAAGTAGCACTCAAGAGCCTTGCAGGAGCAGTTACCGTTTTACATATGTCAGAGAGCCTGCTTCCAATTGCAGAGAAAGTAAAATTGGTGGGCCGTTGCATAGATGCAATAGCATACATAGCCTGCAAAGAAAACCAGTTTTCTGTGTCTGGTAGGGCTGAGAGTGGTACTGAGGGAGCAATTTCAACCATGGCATCTCATTCGAAGTCCATTGTTGATTGGTGGGCTGAAGATTTATCTGTTCTTAGGATCGATATCTTCCAACGGGTTTTGATAGCAATGATGGCAAGGGGATTTAAACAATATGCTCTTGGTCCTGTACTAATGCTGTATGCACAGAAATCTCTTCGAGGTTTGGTGAGAGCTCAACCCAAAAATTGAGTTGCTTTAACCTATTGTTGGAGTATTGAACCTGAAATTCTTTTCTGATGCAGGAAATAGTTGGAAAGGGGAGGAAGAAAATTGAGGCTCTTCATGAACATGAAAAGAGGGTTGTCTTAGAAACAATAGTGAGTCTTCTGCCAAAGGAAAAAAATGCATTGTCCGTTAGCTTTCTGTCAATGCTGCTTCGATCTGCAATATATCTTGAAACAACAGTTGCTTGCCGGCTTGATTTGGAGAAGAGAGTGGCCTTACAATTAGGGCAGGCTGTACTGGATGATCTGTTGATTCCTGCATATTCTTTTACCGGGGATACATTGTTTGATGTGGACACAGTGCAGCGGATCATGCTGAATTACCTTGAATATGAAGTGGAAGACAACCATTTGAGCGTTAATGCAAATGATGATTATGTTTCTCCCACAATAAGTGATATGGAACGGGTTGGGAAGCTAATGGAGAACTACCTTGCTGAGATAGCCTCTGATTCTAACTCATCTGTAGCAAAATTCGTTAGTCTTGCTGAACTTATTCCAGAGCAATCAAGGGTAACAGAAGATGGGATGTATAGAGCCATAGACATCTACCTCAAGGTGCATTATGTTCAATTCTATTCATCAGGAACATCTAATAAAACATTTTCACACTTTCTGTGCTACTGCTAGTTAGGCCACCTAAATTTCAAAATGATGGTTTCTTGTAGATTCTATTTAAGACTTTGAATAAGATAGAAATGCGCGATTTCTTTTTGATTCATAAATTGAATAAGTGATGATGTTTTAGTATACGAGAACTTATAATAAGCAATCTAACTTCTTATGTCTTCCTTTCGTAGAAGTTTTCCATTTGATCAACCTTTTGCTTCAAAATTCACAGGCTCATCCTACTATGAGTGACCTGGAGAGAAAGAAAGTTTGTAGCTTGATGGACTGTCAGAAGCTTTCTCGGGAGGCCTGTGCTCATGCTGCACAAAATGACCGGCTCCCTGTTCAAACGGTGGTTCAAGTGCTTTACTATGAGCAACAACGCCTTCGGGATGTCATGAATGGTAACCTCGTGGGTGAAGATTCCCCTGCTTTTCCTTCCAAGGTAAATGTATATTCAACTGATATCCGCCCACTACCAGATGAGCTCACTTCATTACGAAGAGAGAATCAGGACCTTAAAATTGAGTTAGTCAAGATGAAAATGAGAATGAAAGAAATAGAAAAGTCATCATCCAAATCAGCTGCTAGCAGTCCCGTATCAAACTCTCAAGCATCCTTTGATAAACCTCCTTTGCCCAGAAAATCATTCATGAATTCTGTGTCGAAAAAACTTGGACGCCTTTATCCTTTTATGCGTGGCGATGCAGTCTCATCTTCAAACCCCAAAACTAAAATGAAACCCCCAAAAGACCGGCGGCATTCCATATCTTGATGACACATTGGCTTGTTTTATACTCTTATCAGATTTCCATGGAGAGTGTAGTATCCTTGTTGATTTGTTTAACGCTTGAGAAGACAGGAGCTATTATCTATTTTGTTTTCCTTCTCTGTAATTGATGGTTTTGTGTGATAGCACTGTGAATAGCATTGTTATCATGTGGCACTTAAGACTTGTTATGAAAAAACGTGTTGATCTATAAGAAACTAATGGTATTGTGTGATGCATGCTCACCTGATCTTCTCTTTAGCCAGAATTGCTGGCTTCACATTTCTGGGTTTCCACATTGTTCTTATAGCCATAATCTTTAAAGTTAAAATGATAATAGACTGATGATATGCTATACCAGGAAATAAGTTAGTATGTTAAAACTTCAATCTTCTACTAGTAAACAATACTTGACATTGGATATTATATTTGCCTCCATGTAGTCCTCAATTGGTAACAATTAACCAGAGATTGTGTTCTTGGGAATGATAATCTAGGTAATCTTCTGTTCCATAAAGCTTTATGTAATTAGATCCGAGATTACACGCTGCAGTAAAACTGTGAGTTATCTTAAGCTAAAACAGATCAAAAGAGCCAAATCTAGTACCTGTTAATAACTTCTGGGTGGGGTCTAAAACAAAATGATATTATCCTTCCAGATAAAGAGCTTTAAGAAATTAAAGAAAGAATCCCTCGAGAGACAGGCTAGTAGTAGCACATGTTCCTGTCTGAGTCAGAGCATCATTCAAACTAAAAGATGGTGCCCATGAAAGGTAAGTGCTCGTAAGGAATTTCAACTTTCTCAAGTGAGGCATGCCTGTTTATGGACAGGCGTCAAAATTGTGAGAGGAGAATCTATTGTTCATCTTTTAGCTGGCAGAAGAAAGATCAAAGTCTATATTTCTTTTTTCTGTTGGCAAGAGAATTTTTCCAGGGAAGCGTGACATACGGAGAATTATATGTTTTTGGTCACAAATTATATGCAGTTTGAGGATATCTAAAATGACTATTAAATGATTTTTATAAGCTGCTTTATAGATTGAAGCAACTGAATCTAATTAAGCATTAACAGTTATGGTAATGGTGATGTAAGGTTATGAGTACTGACTAGAAATCATAATGAACTATTTGAGCAAATGTCAGTATGTAATTATAATGGGTTTTGCAAGCCGCGGAAAACAAGTAGACTTTTTACAGAAGACTACATCACCCATTATGCTAAAAACTGAGCAGAAAATGCCACGCATACATCAGTTATCACAGCAATATTAGTCGATAGGAGGGCAGCCTAAATTAATAATTCTATATCCACGAAGGAAGATTTTTCAAGTCATGTTGAGGCTCAACACTTGGAATAGCCATGGTGGCTGGTTTAGAATTTCCGCCTGTTGTCTCAACGGTTCTTCATTATCTGTAGCGTTTCTACCTCCACTTTGGTACCCAAACTGTGTGTCAAGCCCCAGTTCGCACCCACTTAATACTTCTCTAGCTCTATTAGCCCTCTTCTGCTGGATCTGGAAACCTGCCCGATTTATGTGGCTGGATCCCGTGGAAGAAGAAGAAAAGCTTCGTCCAGAATCAGAGGTAGGTGGAGATGCCTCAGGTTTCTTCCTCCGAGCACCATAAGTTGTTGGTCCCAGTGTCAGCTCAATCTCACTTTCATCTATGATCTCCAACATGCTGTTGCCATTTGATTCAGCGATATTAAGAACATCAACAGCAGGCTGCTCCAAGTCTAGGTGCATACTTGACTTATGTTGCATGTTATGTTGTTGATTACTGAGCTGGTTGAAAGTAAAACCATTCTTTGAGTTCCATACTTCTTGATTCCGCCCATTAGTCTTGCTGCTTTCGATATTTCTCATCAATATCTTCTGGATTTGATATAGACGATGAAGTTCATGTACCTGAAATTATATCAAGTGTAAAGCTTTGAATCTCATATATACGTATATAGTCGAGAAAATAATCTAAAAGAGAGAAATTAAAATCAAGTACCTGCTCTTTGAAAGTTTCCTCATGCTTTAACATGGCCATCTTCATGAATTCTTTGTCATACGGATTCAGAAGCTTCTCCATTGAAGAATGCACAGAAGATCGATGTTGAAGCTAATTTCTGCCTGTACTAGAACTACTTCTGCAATTGCTTCACCTATATATCCACCTGTAAAACGATAAACACAAGAAAACAGTTTATTGGAAACAAGTTAAGCAAAGGACATTCCTGATATTGATAGACTGACTGTTGTATTGGCCTGGCTTTGGCTTCCGTATGATTTGTCCGTTAGTTCACTTTGCTTTACATCCATTCAGTCACTTTGGGCCACAATATTTATTTCACATCACATGCAAAATATCTTCCATACCCAATGTTATACATAACTTACGTATATGCTTAAACTTAATACGTATTCTTCCACTTTTCTTTCTTCTTTCTTCTTATTTGCAAGAAAGCTTAATCAGTCATTTGTTTTAGGGACCAGAGAATGGTTGGATCAGTTTAAACGACAATTCGTACATTTTGTATATTACTGACGGACCTGACGTAGGTCACCCCACGACAAGACTTATCATAAGTTAAAGAACACATGAATTCGAATGAAATTTCTTTGACTAGAAAAGAATGAAGGATCTATATTTGCAAAACATGAATACTGCAGAGTTACTTCCATAAAACTTATGATAAGTTTATGAAGGATCCTACATAGGTACATTGCATCCAGATTGAAATTAATTAAACAAAGAGAGAAAATCTCTAAGAAGCAGAATGAAAATTAAACCATATTTGCTAACTAGTTGTGGAGAAGGGAAAGTGGAAAGAACAAATAAGTGCTTTCCTTTTCAGATCAAATCAACAGGTTGATTTGAAAGAAAAAAAGCCATCGTAAAGACATGAAAAACACTGGTGTCACAGAAGGTTTCCAGGAAAGAAAAAAAAGAGAGAAAAGAAAAGAGTAGCTAGAAAGTGTAAAATCTTTCTGTAGAAGGGAATTGTATGAAGAATAGATAAGAATATTCTGACCTGTAAGAATTTCAGGAGCTGAAAGAAGATCTCAATCTTTGTTTCGGCGTCCAGCAGATGGCAAAGAAAGCAAAGCAAAAAGGAAGTGTTTAAAGATAAGAAAAGCAAAAGAGCTGTGGTTGATAAAAGAACACTTTGCTCTCACATTCTCCATCACTTGTACATACTGCAAAAGATTTATATAAACTTAAGGAGTGATAAGAAGAGGAATATAAGATTCTCTCATTCACACAGAAACCAAAGTGTTGTTGCATCTGGGGTTTGAGGCATGCCAAACAAATCCCAGTGGTAGAGCCAATGGGCTTCAGTTTTTGTGAAGGAGATGCCTCAGACAGGTACAGCAATGCAGGCAATATTAAATGCAATATACTAATAAATTAATAATCTAACCTTTGGTGTATCTAAATTTATATAATTGTTGAGGATCACAAGGCCCTTCCATTACACCACCCCTAGACAATGATCAAAAGAACAGGCTGAATCACATGCACCCAAGAATTCTATATCTCTTCTAACAGTTGTCTCAATTATATACTACATATTATTTTCATCGTCTGCATTTATGTGAATCAACTTAAGGTGGCATCTCCTGGCCCGCCGACAATTACATCTCCACCGTACGATGAATCCATAACACTCCAAAATCTAAACACCATATTCAGGATCTCATATCAGTATTCAGTTGCCAAGAATAAACATGTATAATTTTATAATCTCAACTTATTAAAATTTTTCTTTATTGTGGTAATAATTAGATGGGTCTCGGATGTTTGGATTCCTTACCTATACCAACCTCAGAGAAGAACCAACATAATGATTATAGATATTAATTGGGCATGTGAGTGGGGTGGGATAGAAATTGATCATGATATATTACATATCCGACGGTGGATATAGGTGGACCCAGGTGATTAAAATAAGGTGCATGGTACAGATTGAAATGTACTTGTACAAAGTTACACTCAAATATGTGTATGACTTGTATCTGAGGCAGGTATGGAACATACGAGTCTTGATTAATTCCTTTTTTGCAGAGGAAAAACCAGTTAAAAGCTCTTAGTCACTGTCATCTTGAAGCTCCACAGAGAGTACACACAGACTGAGACAGCATGATATGTCCGTAAATTTGAAAGACTATTTAAAGAATGTACGAATCCATATGGGCTCATACTGATAAACAAGAGAAGGACGATCACATGCTTGTTGGGGTCTTCTGTAAATTACCTTGTTTATTGTCTATCTCCTGCTTCTTGTGAGAATCTAAAATAATGCAATTGCAAATTGCAAGAAAGTAAAATCCAAACAAAACCTGGAGAAAGAGAGAAAGAGAATGACATTGAAGCACGCGTTGCCGGGTCCAAAGGGGTGTGTTGAAAAGGCTGAGCCATGGTTCTTGCTGTTGTTTGGTCCCACGCAGCTTTCTAAAAGAAATTGAAAATTAATTTATCTGCAGCAAACTAATTACAGAAACTCTATGTTTCACACCACTTGGTTTAGTTTGCATTTGATAACTAGATAGCATAGGGGAATCTTTTTTTATTTCTGCATTCTCAGCATATTAGCTATGGCTACCAAATAGCATGCATGTTTGTGCCCCTTACATTGCAGTCCTTCTTTGAGCAGCTCAAAGAAGCATGAAAATTTGAGTCTCTGCGCATGCAATTTCTAAATTTTATATCAAGAGAAAAGCATTTTGTGGATGACAAAGGGAGCATTTTCTTACATGGGCAGGCATTGTAAGAACATTAAAATGTTTTCAATTTGCGAAGGAATCATAATAAGTACGGTTACGGCCTTTCCTTCAATTATTTAAAAACAAAAAATCTGCATGCTTCCATTGCTCGTGATGCGGGATTTCGGTACAACGTGAAGTCTGTAATGCAGCAAATATATTACGTTAAAGTTTTTAGCTCAAAATTTCTCTCATTAATGATTCAATTACATAGATTGTTCAGAAATTCTTGACCCATAAAGTTGTAACGACTCTTAATTAGCTAATTTAATTATATGCAAGACGTGGGTAAGTGATGTATTATTTTAAAGGGAATTGAAAAGACCAAGAATCACGACCATCTGTCGAGAAATTAATTATAGGTTCCTTTCAGATTCATGAACCCAATTATAAACTCTTATCCTTGGTGTATTATATTATAATAACAACGTTGATAATGATGATAACCTAATGTGTGAAATCAAGAAGGTGTTGCAATATAAATGGAGAAAATGAATCCCACCCACCCATAGTGGAGAAACACGTGGCACCACTTGTTGCCAGGAATTGGCCAAGCTCTCCAATGACCATATCATGTGTCGTTTAATGACCCATCAAGTTTAGTTCCATTTGATTTTGTTCCTATGTTTTAGATTTTGTTAATTATAGTTATATGAATAGTTCAATTTGATAATTACTTAGGTGCGTTTCAGACTCTTCCTTATTTCATTTTATGGGAACAACATCAAATAAAGGCCAAAGGACTATTTCCCACCCATATTTTGAGGCGGAGACAAAGTCCCACCCTCCAAGTTTCAAAAGTCCAGTCTTCTACCCATGGAAAAAAATGTAATATTAAATAAATCAAAAAACAGTAACACTTTAGGGGTAATATTTTCATTTTAGGATTAAAATTTTATAAAAAAATAAAATAAAATTTATAAAAAATTTAAAATTAAAAAAATTAAAATATATATTTAAAAATTTGAAGCAGCCATTGCCGTGACGGTGGTCGCCACTGACGGAGCCAAGTGGCCATTTCCGGTCACCTGGTTTCAGGCCTCCCCGTTCGGTGGAGGCGGCCAAATCTGGCATCCTCAGTTTTGGGGAAGGCGGCCAAATCTGGCCACCTCCGCCAGAAGAAGCTGTCGGAAACAGTCAAAAAGGGTCGGCCTTGGTCCGAGTGGCCAT